>PVIH01014990.1:0-51385 GCA_004025045.1 Sigmodon hispidus
ATTCAGCCTGTGTCCCTGCCCCACAGCCCTCTCCGCTCTACTCCAGATGCCTGGGCACCCCCAGGGCTTCCACCCTACCCCACCCCAGGCCAATTTTCTCACTGAACTTCAGCATCCAACTGCCCTGACCTCCTGGGATATCCAGGACATGGGTTCAAAGCCCAATCCCTGACATCCAAATCCAAAGTTTCTTTTGAAAAGTTCAGGGACCTTCCGGGAAATGAGAGAGTGGGGACTCCAAGTCTCCCCCCCCCAGGACCTGCCCTTCTCTCCAGGATGCTAAGTCTGCTTTGCCCCCCTCCAGGGGAGCTTGTGGTGAAGCCCCCTCTCAGCTTGCCCCACACTGACCCAGCTGACCTGCAGAAGTGCTCTAACTCACCCTTCTGGTGTGTGGTGAGGGGCTTTCTCCTCCCTTCCTGTGTGACTCTCCCACCACCACCACCTCCTGCACACGGGTTTGGGGGACTGAAACGGGGTGGGGGGGGCTCCATCAGAGGTTTATGATGATTGCTTTATGTTTTTGGTTATTGGTTTTTCTTTTCTTTTTGTTTTTGTATAGACCAAAGCAAATAAAATAACACACAGATCCAATGGAGGCTGTTAAAGCATTTTGGTATGGGGGAAGGAACGGGCGGGCTGTAGTAGGGGTGAAGAGTGTCTCCTAGCAGCCTGACATACCCCTGTTGTGCTTTGTGTGTTCTCAGGGCAGGGTGAGGCAGATGAGGAGTAGAGTGTGTTTGAAGGGAGTCAATTTAATGATTTAATTCCATATTCACATCCACTTTAGAAGTTTAGGACACAGCATAGGTGACAGAAAAGCATCTGTCTTATTGACACCAGGCTATTTTGCTTCACAGGCAAGCTCTTTGCTAGCCTCAGCCTCTGCAGCCATGCTAGAATGTGGTGGTGACAGATGTCTCCTATACTCCAGCTCTCTGCAGACTAAGGCTTCTTGTTGGCCAGTAGTGGGTCCATCCCAGCTCTTGCCTACCTCTCCCCATGATTCCTTGTTGTTCACAATCCTCAATAACAGGGTGGTGGCCAGCACCCTCTTCTGGCTTTCAGTCTCCTGGGCTTTGCTCAGATTGTCCCTTGGTGTGGGAAACGAGAAAGGACAGCACCTGAGCCCCAGGGGAAGAGTGTTATAAACATTTCCGGCCCTGTTTGGGCCAAAGGTTAGGACCTGGCCCGCGACGGCTTTTGTCCCCTAAAGAAATGAATCAGATGCTTATATTAATTTCATACTGTTTGGTTTATGTCTCAAGCACATTACTAGCTAGCTCTTTAATCTTAATTTAACCCATTTCTAGTAATCTACCTGCCATGTGGCCCAGCCCGTGGCTTACCTGGATTCCTTACATGGCTCTTCTTCGGGGGGTCAGATGGAGACTGACTAACTCTGCCCTTCTTCTATCTGTCTCTCCTCTGATCCTCCACCCACTTCTACGGTGCTCCACATAGGCCAAACCAGCCTCTTTATTTACAGCATACAGAGAACATTTCCACCACAGAGGAGAGATGATATTAGCTAGGCCTAGTGGAGGCAGCAGGATCCTGCATCTGTGGCTGATGAGGAAGGATGTGGGGTGTTTATCAAGAAAGGGTTAGTCTCTACAAGAGAGAGAAGGAGGCAGCAGCAAAAGCTTTGCGAAAACATTGGAGGTTAGTTCTAGTTGTGACTGAGCCGGAGCTCCAGGCTTCCAGCAGCCGGGCCAGAAAGATATATTAATCTCTGTAGCATCCATGATCCATCTTCACATAGGAAAAATTTTTAGGTAAGCTTGCTCACAACCCCAGGAGAGCCGATTCTTGGAACATTTGATTTCCTTATCTGTAAGATCGAACTATGTTGTAGCTTGATGTAGAATATGGGTTTGGCTTGTGTTGGCCTCCGAAGTCCCCCATGATTAAGGAGGAACCATACCTGGCCTATCTGCTAAGTTTCTGGATAGAAGGAGAAGACACAGAGTTCCAGATGGAAGCTCAGCACACTAGCTGCTCTTAGCAGGACTGGGTTTGGTTCTCAGCTCTTGCACAGCTATAAATCCAATTCAAGGGAGCTGGCCTCCAAACACAGCAGGCATGCACATGGTGTGCGGGCATGTGTAGACCAAACAATCACACACTTGGAAAAAACAAAACCAAAAAAACAAGGTGGGGAGAAGACAGACTTGACTCCCACTTTTTACTTATTTTATTCAGAAGAGACATTTGCTACAGAGGCATACCTGCTGTTTATTGGGATCATACCACGTGACCAGCCTTTCTGCCAAGGAAGTGGGGAAATGGGGAATATCCCAGCTCTATATGGCAGCCGCTGGTGAATGTCAAGGCTGTGGTAGTGACAAGGGATTAGGTAGATCACCACCGTGGTTCACCACAAAAAGGGCCACTTTGCACGGCTAGGGAAGTGGCAGTGGAACTGAGTAGGTAGGTGTCCCTAAGCCAGAAAGTGACATTTAGACTTGAGTCATGAGGCAGATATGTTGGAACAGCCACAGCCAAGGAGCAGGAACCCTTGTGCTGTGTGGAGGAAGGGTTTTTCTGTTACCCACTACAGTCAACATTCTTATGCCAAGTAAACTACACACCTCCCAAGAGGGGAGGACAGTGAGCGAAATGACAAACCCAGTGCTCTCAGAAGTGATGGGACAGGCAGAATCCATCCAGACAGATTTCTGCAACAAGGTGGTCTCTCTGTTTTTTTTTTTTGATGTTTAGACAGGGTCTCACTATGTAGCTCTGGCTGTTCTGGAACTCACTCTGTAGATCAGGCTGGCCTCGAATTCTTAAGAGATCCACCTGCCTCTGCCTCCCAAGTGCTGGGATTAAAGGTGTGTGCCGCCATCACTCAGCCTTCTTAAAATGTGACATTATTTTATGTGTGTGATGGGGATGGGACTCAGGTGGTCAGGCTTGGCGACAGGTATATTTGCTTGCTGATCCATCTCACGGGCACACACAGCCTGTTTTATTTATTTATTTTTTTGATTAGTGTCTCACTGAACCTGGAGCTGTCATTTTGGCTAGACTTACTGGCCTGTAAGTCCCAGAGATTCTCCTTTCTCAGCTTCCTGGCATGAAGCAGTAGGCATGTACCACTATGCCCTGCTTTTTACAACTTGAACTTGGGCCACTGTAGCAAGCACTTTATCAAGTGAACTTATTAAAAGCAAATGCCTCGGTTCTGGAGAGATGGCTCAGTGGTGAGGGACACCTGCCACTGGAAAACTGGAGCTTGGCATTCATGTGACTCCATGAGATCTGACACACACTTCCGGAGGTCACAAGCAACTTCATATATGCTCAAATCACAAACAGACACACATAAAATAAGTCACGCCTACTTTTTTTTTAAGTTAAGGGAGTCTTACACTAGAAAAAAAAAATCTAAATCAACCTACAAGACATCTCAGAAAGTGTGTGACTCAGGACAGAGAAGTGTTCTAGCGGGTAGAAGCACTTGCTTCTGAGTTTGATCCCCAGACCCACCTTGGACAAGAAAACTTATTCCTGCTTGTGTCCTCTGGCCTCTGTATGTGTGCTGTGGCGTGCACATATACACATGTGCACATGCACCTCACACAAAGGTTTTCTTTTCACTTAAAAGACAACCAAAAATCTAAAGTGACTAGGAAATTATTAGCTGGAACCCTAAATCCTTTAGTTAGGGTTTACGAATCCTAGAAACGTGTACACATAGAATATAAAGTTGTGCTGTACACAAGATACAGGGACAATTTGAGAAATATAGTTGAATCTCAAGTTCACAAAAATTAATATATTCAGGTGTGGTGTCAGACCTCTGTAATCCAAACCCTCAGGAAGCTGAGGCAAGAGGATCATGAGTTGCAGAGAAACAGCTAATAGGATATATGTATAGGCTGGTTTACATACTTCTAACCCCAGCAATGGAACAAAAATTGAAGGCAGGAAGATCAGAAGTTTGAAGTCATTTTTGGCTCTACAACAGATTCAAAGCCAGCCTGTGCCCAGCCTGCGGGGTCTTCAATGTGGATCTAAAGCAAGGACAAGACAAAGGGAGGGATAAGAAACACCAAGAAATGAGAGCAAGCCAAAGGTTCTGATCAAGCTCTGAAGCTTTGTTATTTGACCAGCAGTTAAATAGAGACACAGGGTGGGGACATTCCACCGTCAAAAGGTGTTCTGCTAAAACAGGATGTGTTGCTATGGAAATCTATCAATTGCCTAACCAGAAAGGAGCCACCCGTTGTCTGGGAGTCTAACCGGAAAAGAGTCACCTGTTGCCTGGGAAAAAACTTAACTCATAGTAAAAGGAAACCTAACTTAAGCCTTGCCTGAAAGCCTGAATTCCTAGCATAGCTTAAGACAGTGGGGGCTTTAACCCTCAGCTCCCTGCAAGCCTGGGTTATGTGAGACACTGGTCTCTCAGAGAGGAGCGGGGAGGGAGGGAGAGATATACACAGATGCATGTATGTACAAGCCATACATATACATATAAATACAGAGTTACTATGGACCATTGGCCCATGTATTAAGAGAAATTTATGATGAAGGCTGAGAGAAGCCCCAGAATGTGCCCTTTATCTATAAGCCAGACACTGGTAACCCAAGTGGTACCTGTCTTGCCATGTTCTAGACATCCTGGAAACTAACTGGGAGAGCTCGGCTTAGAAGTACCAGTCCAGGTCAGGGAGAGATGAGTTGAGATGTCTCAGCTCAAACAGGACAGAAGGGACAAATTCCTTTCTCTACTTTTTGTTCTATTTGGGTCCAACTGGAAGATGGCCAACCACATAGAGTACAGCAAACTCCTTGACAGGCTCCCTCATCCTTTTAGTCTGCTCTTTGGCAGACTTTCTTCAAGGCTCCGGGAATCTTGCTATCCACTGTCCTTTTGCTGTTGGTAGCATTAGGCTTTGCGGTATGGGGTCATTTCGAGCCAGGAGATGAATGATGGCATCCATATCCAAGCAGGACACCAGGGAGAGCATTGACATACTGTGGCTGAGCCCTGGCCTGTTAGGGAGAATGGAAAGGGACAGCTGGATCAGCAACACAACAGCCACCAGATGTCAGTGATGTAACAACCAAAGCTGGTGGTGCATTCTGATCCTGGAGACCTTGGTAGTGGGGGCCACTGCTTGTGTGGCTACTGGAAGGCCTCCTGGGGGTGACTATCCTGGAATCATACTTGGAGAACCAATAAGAAGGCCTCATCCCAGGGCTGGAGAGATGTCTCAGTGGTTAAGAGCACTGACTGTTCTTCCCAAGGACCTGAGTTCAATTCTCAGCAACCACATGATAACATCTGGTGCCTTCTTCTGTATATATATATATATATATATATATATATATATATATATACACATATATTTTAAATACCTGATGGTCTAATAAAGAACTGAATGGCCAGTAGTGAGGCAGGAGAGAGAAACAGGCAGGACTGGCAGGAAGAGAGTACAAACAGGAGAAATCTGGTCTTTGGAGAAAGAGGAAGAAGCCGGAGGAGGAGGAGGAGGAGGACTCCAGGGAAACAGCCACTCAGCTACACAGCCAGCCACAGAGTAAGCGTGAAAGTAAGATTTGCAGAAGTAGAAAAGGAAAAGCCCAGAGGCAAAAAGATAGACGGGATAATTTAAGAAAAGCTAGCTAGAAACAAGCCAAGCTAAGGCCGGGCATTTACAATTAAGAAGACAGCACCTTGCACTCCTCTGCTCCCTAGAGCTTGCTGTCCTGGACCACGCATCTCGTCCTTCCCGAATATAGCCAGCAGGGGCACCAGACACAGACAACCCCTGTGTAGGTGTTCTGGCAAGCACAGCCTGGACTCCTGCTGGGGACCGAGGGCCTCTGAGCCCCCAAGAGTTGGGCTGGATTCTGAGAGGAGGAGTAAAGGAAGGGAGAGGGGAAAGGCCTGGTCCTTGGAGATCCCATCCAGTGAGAAGTGTACGAGGAGGTTTGGAATAGGAGCTACCATGGCTATTGTCTGGCTCTGCCTGGAAAGTGAGCAGTCCCCAAGGCCTATGAGAGACCGAAGAGGGATAGCCAGGAAGAGATCTCTCCAATCCCAGTCCTTGGATATTGAGAAAGGGATATCCAAGAGACTTTGCTCTGGGCAGCTATGACATTGACCCTCCAAGTGAGTTTTTTTTTCAGGATCAGGCCAGGAAGAAGGCAGGGACAGGGAAGTGAGCTAGGGTGTGGTCTACCCAAGGCTGGGAATTAGGGGAACTGTGCCCTCACGTTCATGGTGTGTGTGTGTGTGGGGGATTTATATCTCCTCGGTCCCTCTTCTGCCCATTTGGAGGCAGAGAGGACACGCTGGTAGAGCTGGCACAAAGCCTCAGAGAGCAGAATCAGAGTCCCCTCTGGGTCTCCTGGCAGTGGCCACAATGATGACTTAGGGAGAAACCCTGGCTTCTCCAGCCCTCCTCAACCGGGTGAATGAATTGATGAAACCGAGTGTGGGCTGACACTGCCCTCTGGAGGCCACAATCAGAATTGCCTGATTCCAATACCCTGACCTAAAGGGTTCTCCAATTTTACCTTCTGTTCCATTTTCCTCCTTACTCAGGCTTCTCAGGGGCCTCAAGGCCGCTTCTATGCATGCAAGGAGATGTCTAGTTCACAGGAATGTAATGCGCTCCTACTGTGTGCCCTGTTCTGTGTTTGGGGTAAGCTGTAAGTGTCCAGGCATAGAGAGACTGCCTAATAGGGAAGGAGGCACTTGACAGAGCTGTGGCTTCCTGAGGGCTGATCTGGGCAGATGTCAAAAGAGCCATCTTCTCTTCTTCCCCATCGTCCACAGCAAACACTGGGACTGTGTCACCTTCGGGCTTTTTTGCAGACAATTAAAACATGTATACGGGGCCGGAGAGATGGCTCAGCAGTTAAGAGCACTGGCTGTTCTTCCAGAGGTCCTGAGTTTGAGTTCCAGCATCCACATGGCAGCTGACAACTGTCTGTAATTCCAAGATCTGACAGCCTTACACAGTTATGCATGCAGGCAAAACACCAATTCACATAGAATAAAATAAATATTAAAAAAATACATATGGTGGGGAATGGTGGTTCATGTCTGTGACTCCAGCTCCTCTGGAGGTTGAGGCCAGAGGATCAGAAGTTTGTGGGGGATTGGTGAGATGGAAAAGCAGTTTAGAATACTGTCTTGCTCTTCTGGAGGGCCTGCCTCTGCCTCCTGAGTGCTGGCATTAAAGGCGAGTGACACTCTGCTGCCCATTACAACTTTTGCAAACAATATTTTGAACTGCTTCAGTAAGTTAAACTTGAGGAGGGGAATTACTTTTGTGTCTTTAGTGCTGTATCTGGGGTGAAGAGACATTTGTTCACATCTCCTCAGGAAGAGTCACACAACTCCCCAGCCTCCCCAGACCCTCCCCAACTGTGTCTGCCTTAAACTCATCACAGCTGGTCCACTTAGGATCTCCCCTTCATGACCACCTTTTAGTTTTCTTAGAGACAGGCATCACTCATAGGCCAGGCTGTCCTTGAACTTGTGATTTTTCTGCCTCTGCCTCTGGAATGCTGGGATTGCTTATGGGTGTCTGCCCCGAGCTCAGCCCCTGGGCTTCAGTTCCTTGCTTCTTGTTTGTAGCTCCTCCTGGCACACGGTCTCCACAACAGCAGAGATCCCAAATGCCTGTCATAATACTTAATAGATGTTTGTGGAGGGGTGAATAATAATTGGAAGATAATTTAGAGGAATGAGATTTAAAACAACATGAAGCCCACTAAAACTAAGATGGCTAAAAGCTGTCACCATAATAAAAGGAGAATCTCTGGAGTGACTCTGGCTGGTCCACTCTTAACAGCTTTGTAGAACTGTTTTGAGGTCAGCCCTGTCTAATGGCGTATTATCTTGTGGTGGTTCAAATGAGAGTGTCCCTTGATGGGTACATATGTTTGAGCACTTGGTCACAAATGGTGAACTGTTTGAAATAGGTTGGGAGGTGTGGCCTTGTTGAAGAAGGTGTGTCACTAGGATACAAAAGCCCACACCAGGACCAGTCCCCCACCCCACCCTATCAGAATATAAAGCTCTCAGGGCTGGAGAGATGGCTCAGAGGTTAAGAGCACTGACTGTTCTTCTAGAAGTCCTAAGTTCAATTCCCAGCAACCACATGGTGGCTGACAACCATCTATGATGACATCTGGTGCCCTCTTCTGTATACTGTATACATAATAAATAAATCTTTAAAAAAAAACCCCAGAATATAAAGCTCTCAAAGCCTCAGTTACTACTCAGTGTCGATCTGATCTATCTGCCTCTTGCCATGATAATAAAGGACTAAATCTCTGAAAGCTCCCAGTTAAATCCTTTTTCTAATAAGAGTTGCCTTGGTCTTGGTGTCTCTTATATTTTTGGTTGTGAGCCTAGCCTTTAAAGGCTGAACCATCTCTCCAGCCCTTAACAGCAACAGAACACTAACTAAGACATACTGTAATCTCGGCACCAGAAAGATGACGCAGGAGAATTTCAAGTTAGAGAGTTCCAGGCCAGCCTGAGCCACATAACAAGATCCTGTCTCAGAAATGGTAGATAGGGTGCTGGAGAGATGGCTGAATGATTAAGAGTGCTTGTTCTTGCAGAGGACCTGGTTCGGTTCCCAGCACCTACATGGTGGATCACAACCATCTGTAACTCCAGTTCCAGAGGATCCAGCTCTCTCTTCTGGCCTCCTTGGGCACCAGGCATGCATGTGGTGCATGTATATGCAAGTAAAACACTCATACACTTAAAACAAGATTAAATCTTAAAAAAGATTGATGATGAATTCATAGATAGATGGGAGAGGAGAGAGAGCAAGGGAAAGGAAAGGAAGAACCAGCAGGTAGGAGGTGGAGGGGTTCAAGTTCAGCAGGTGCCATTTCTTTATTATGCCTCCCTGCTATTGCAGGAGCTGTGTGTGAAGCAACCTGATTAGAGAGAACGGTCTCGTTGGTAAGTGGGCAGATGAATCCCTACAGGGCTGATGGGTGTGGAAAGGGTGGAGGACTAGGAGGTGCAGGGGGTGCAGGATGCAATCACTAGTTAGGAGTAAGAAGCGCTCGTCCCCAGGGAGGGAGGGGAGAAGAGGTCTGAGTGATACGTGCATGCTGACAACCCCGGTGTGGGCTGTGATGAGCAAGGACTCTTCAATGGATGATTTTCTCCACCCTCTGAGAGTGGGTACTTTCTGTTTCTCTGAATCATACCTCTTTGTATCTTCCTGAGAACTTTCTGAAATCCATGACTACCTGACTCTTGTTGATCTGTCTCTCCTCCAGACTCTAACATCCAGGAAAGCAGAGCTGGAGGGTCTCTCGTTCCCTGCTCCGGTCCTAGTCTAGCCCAGTATCTGGCATACAGAATCTGCACCCAGAGCTGGGGAGATGGCTGTGGGTAGGAGCGCTTGAGAATAAAGCACAAGGACCTGAGTTTGGATCTCCAGTGTCCATGGAAAACACTGGCCATGGCTGCATGAGCCTGTAACCCTAGTGCTGGGCAATGGGGCTCAGGAAGAAGAGAATCTCTGGGGCTTGCTGGCAAGCCAGCAAGAGCTGAGACATGTCAAACTCCAGGTTCATTGAGATATCTTTTGTCATATGAGCAAGTTGGGTGGCAAGGGAGTTTTCCTCTAGATTCTGGCATCTTTACAAACATGTATATATATACACATACACGAACTCCACACACATGCGCAAATATACAAATTAGAATAGGTACTCAATATGTTTGCTGAATGAATGAATGAATGAATATAAGGAAACATTGTTCTAAGGGGAGGGGCATTAAGACATATTCTCATGAAGCCCAGGCTAGCCTCAAACTTTCACAATAGTCCAGGTTGCCTTCAAATTTGCCATGGAGGGCTGGAGAGATGGCTCAGAGGTTAAGAGCACTGACTACTCTTCCAGAGGACCTGAGTTCAATTCTCAGCACCCACATGGTGGCTCACAACCATCTGTAATGAGATCTGATACCCTCTCTGTACACTGTATACATAATAAGTAAATAAATATTTAAAAAAATTGCCATGGGGTCCAAGTTGACCTTGAACTCATGATTCAACCGTTTCAGCTCCCAAAGGCTGAAGCTTCGGATGTACACTATCATGTGGTAGAAAGACTTATTCAAATGCCAATGTCTCTTGACTGGGTACTGATGGAAGGGCACTTTGAATCTTTCTGGGTTGTCTCTCTTATTCCAGACTCTGAATACCTGATCCCAAAGGTGATAAGAATTTCTATGTTAGGCAAAACCCTTGATTATCAGCCCTATTTAGGGCTCAGGCAAGGATGGATGGCTGTGAGGAATTGGTGTCAGCATTCCTTAGCTTAGGTTGTGTTATAAAAGGCTGGAATAGAGATACAAGAATGTACCTGGACTCAGGAGGGGGTAAGGCAGATGTGTGGGGTGTTGGGGGGTGTAGGGAGCTGGATACTACAGCAATCTAAGCAGAGAGAATAAACACTCAGCCTGAAAAACAGAAGGGCTGAGATGATGAACATTTGGAAACACTTAATGTTTTGTTTTTTGAAATAAAGTTTCACTCTGTAGCTTTGACTGGTTTGGAACTCACTATATTTGAGATGTATTTAAAATGCAAATTCAAGCTCGATATGCTTGTAATCCCAGTTCTAGACAGGCTGAGGTAGGAGAATTGAGGCCAGCTTGGGCAACCTGGACTACAGATGAGACCTTCTCTTAAAATCAAAAGAAACTGATGAGGTGTGTGTGGGGGTGTTCAGTGGTTGAGAGTAGACTTCTCTTTCAGAGGACATGGGCTCTTTTCCCAGGTCACAGCCATCTGCAATTCCAATTCTAAATCTCATGTCCTTTTCTGGCCTCTGTGGACATAGGCATACAAGTGGTACACAGACACACAAGCAGGCATCCATACACACAAAACAAGACAATATATAGGAAACCGGGTAGATGGCTCAATGGGCAGATTGTTTGCTGTGCAAACATAGGGGCCTGTGTTTGGATCCCTAGCACCACTGAAAGCTTGATATGGTGGCACCTGTCTATCAACCCCAGAGCTGAGGGTAAGGTGGAGTTAAATGGATGCCTGGGGCTCAATAGCCAGCCAGTCTAGTCAAAGTTCTGAACTCCAGGTTCAGTTAAAGACCTAGTCTCTGGGCTGGAGAGATGGCTCAGTGGTTAAGAGCACCCTCTGCTCTTCCAGAGGACCCGGGTTCGATTCCCAGCACCCACATGGCAGCTAACAACTGTCTGTAGTTCCAGTTCCAGGCAACACCAAGGCAAATAATAAATAAATAAAATAAAGTTAAAAAAAAAAAGACCTAGTCTCGGTGGGAGGGGGAAGGGACCTTGAATAAGGATATACACGGATAGAAAATATGACTTCTTTATTCATAATAAAAAATAAAAAAATAAAGATTTGATTGACAGTGGAGACAAAACCAACTTAATGTTCACAGAAGATATACAAGATTGTTCTACAAAACAAATTCTTATTGATTTAATGAGACCTAATAAAAATAATTTCCAATGAGAAAAAAAAAAGATCTTGTCTCAAAAAACGAGGTGGGAAGTGAAAAGCAACGCGTGATGTTGACCATTGACTTCTGCCCGGATACATGGATACATTCACACATCATGTACAAGTATTTAAAATAATCTGGGAATGGTGGCACACAGCTTTAATCCCAGCACTCGGGAGGCATAAATATTTTTTTAAAAAAATGAAATCAGTAAAATCAGTAGGCTTGGCATCTGGAGGATTGTGGAGGAGAATGGAGGACATCGAGAATGCTTTTGAGACTTGAATCAATGAGCCTCCCATTTTCTTTTAGTCTGTTTCCCAGTTTAAATGCATAGAAATGGCTACTGCCCTGCCTAGCTCCCACCCCAGCCCCAGTTCATTCAGGACTTACAGCAACCTTCCAAAGCATCCAGTTTTCTGAGGAGCACACCATCCATAGGTTGACATCGCCCTTTCAGATCTCGGGATAACGGATGCTTTGGGGAGAGGAGTGTGTGGATTCGGGAGGGGGTGTGTTTTCCTGTAAGAGTGGTTACAGCGAAACAGTTAAGCCAGACCTCCTCAAAAGATGCTCATTCTTGAATGTCTGAAGAACAGGGGCGGTAGACCTTGAGAATCAGGGTTGCGAATAAAGAACCAGGAAACGCACTCCAGGGGCCAGTGCGGGAGTGTGAGCGTGAGGACCAAAGGGTAACACGCAACATGTTGAAAGCCATACTGGAGTTTGCATTTTTCGCTTAATCCACCTGGGAAAGACACAGGCGTACTGCCCCGACCTGCAGATCCCCCCAGTCTGTATTCAATGTTGGGTACGACAACAGAGAAGGCAGCTGGAAGCCCGGGGGAGAGGGGGCAGGAGCGCTCGCGGCGAGTGGGGAGGGGTGTGGGCTGCCTCTAGACAGAAGCTCGGGGTCCCTCGGTCCAAGTCCAGGGAAGCGGCGGCTTTGGACAGAACCATTATCAGAGGATTGAAGAGGGACATTAGCCCTTCGCTATGAACCCGATCCCGCAGGACCAACTGGGCACTCGCTCATCTCTTTTTTTCTCTTCTTATCTTTTAGAGACACCACTTGCTGCGCTCTCTCTCTCACGATTCTGAGTCCTCGGCACCAATAAATGATCGTCGGTCACCCCCAGCGTCACACTTGGTACAGCCCAGGGGAGCCCGCTCCGGGCACAGGTTATAAAGGCTCGGTTGCGGCAGCCCACTGCGGAGTCAAGATGCGCCCGAAGGAACAGGTGCAGAGCGGTGCGGGGGATGGGACGGGGTCGGGGGACCCAGCAGTAGGCACCCCTACGACACAGCCTGCGGGCAGTCCGGCCCCGGAGCCCTCGGCGGAGCCCAAACCTGCTCCGGCGCAGGGAACCGGGACCGGACAGCGAGCTCCAGGATCCCGAGTCAAGACAGGAAGCTTTTGTCGGTCTATGATCATCGGCAATTCGGACGCGCCATGGACCCGCTATGTATTCCAGGGGCCTTATGGTCCTCGGGCCACTGGCCTGGGCGGTGGAAAGGCCGAAGGAATCTGGAAGACGCCTGCGGCATACATCGGCCGGAGGCCCGGCGTGTCTGGCCCTGAGCGCGCGGCGTTTATTCGAGAGCTTCAGGAAGGTAAACTGAGTCTATGGGATCCCCGCACTGGCTGTTACTAGGGCATCTCCGGGGAGGAGGGGGGCCCACAGACTCATGCGCCCTGCCCCCTGTGGCGCTGATTTCCACCTTCTCACGATCCCCGCGAGACCACTGTCTGCGGTGTCTGTTTAGTCTCCCTAACCCTATCTCTTCCTCCCTCTTGGGTTCCTCGATTTTTGTGGGTGCGTCAGGTCCAGGGCTTGCGCACTCCCCGCCCCCTCTTCGCGCCTGTTGCTGCGGCAGATCTGCGCACTCTCGGTGCCCCCTCCCCGTCTACCGCAGTGCCAGCAGAGGGGCGGGGGCTGCCGGAGGGAGCTGCTGGTCGCGCTCTGAGCCTGCGCTAGCCCGTGAGACCAGCCTGCGTGGGAGGGTGGAGGGGGAGCTTTTGACCACTACTTTGTTGCTGGAGTCTGGGTCGAGCTTTCCCAGAGCAGGGCTGAGGCTGGAGGAGTGGGCGGGGCACTGGACTTGTCCCTCCTCTTCTGGGCGGGGGTAATTTTAGGCTCAGGTGCCCCCTTCTGGGTGCTAAAGAAGTCTGCTTGGCGTACGCAACAGGTGTAAGATGGGTGACTGCATCTGTTTTTATGACCGAGGAGGCTCCATCCAGTGAGCTGGCTTCGCTGCTGATTGGGTCAGGCATGATGAGTCAGTCTGCAGCTGTTTCCCCCCCACTCCGACTTCATTTCTCTAGGGATCAAGAACCCAGGGGTCCTAGGAATCCAGTTCCTGAACCCGGAGGATGGTTTTGCACTTACAGTACCCAGGCCCCTCCCGAGGAAGCTTGAGTGCTGAGATCGAGAGCTGTGGAGGGGTGCTAGGGCCGGATGGATCTCAGTCTCCTGGCCCCATGACCTTTGGTGTAAGGGATGCAGTGGGCTGTGGGCAGTCTCGGCTCCTTTCCCTGACCCACTCAGGCCTTTCCTCTTGCAGCACTGTGTCCTAACCCACCTCCCACGAAGAAGATCACGGAAGATGATGTTAAAGTCATGCTGTATTTGCTGGAAGAGGTGGGTACTGCCTTCCTCACCCAGGACAACCCTCATTTTAATTCTGCCCTACAGGATTTAGGGATTTTGTCTGTTTTCTGCTTGCCTGGGGACCAATTTGAATGCCTCTCTCCTGGAAAGCAAGTAGCTTTCAGGGGGCCAGTCTGGGCTGATATACCCACAATAGGAAACTGAGTCAGATGCCAGAATTGGATAATAGTCTCTGATTTAGTACCTGGATAACTGGGTGTCCGCCTAGTCCTAGTTTCTGCCTCCTGTTTGGGAGATCCCAGAAACCGGAAAGTCTGAATGGCTCTCCTTCTGCAGAAAGAACGGGACCTCAACACGGCAGCTCGCATTGGCCAGTCCTTGGTGAAACAGAACAGTGTTTTGATGGAGGAGAATAACAAGCTGGAGACTATGCTGGGCTCAGCCAGGGAGGAGGTATCCCGAGCACTGCAGGGGGAAGGGGAGGGGTCACTGTGTCCCCTCCTCCTAACACACACCTGCCCTGTGCCTTCACACTCACCTTTCAGTGGCTTCTTTTGACTCCCTTAGATCTTACATCTCCGCAAGCAAGTGAACCTACGAGATGATCTCCTTCAGCTCTACTCGGACTCAGATGATGAGGAGGAGGAGGAAGAGGAGGAAGAGGAGGAAGAGGGGGAAGAGGAGGAGCATGAAGGACAGCGAAATCAAGATCAGCAGCACGATCACCCTTATGGTGTCCCCAAGCCGTACGTATACTGCCTTTGCTTGGACCGTTCCTTCCTTGAGTCTCACTTATAATTGTAAACGGGGACGTGGGCAGCGAGCCTGTCAGGAGAGCTTTGAGCTTGCTGACGCTGCCACCCTTATGGGGAAGCCTTGGGGACTGGGATCCATCATTCATTCCCCCACCCCTATGCTCCCGCCATGCTGACTCTGGTTGATGTGTCGCCAGGCCCCCTAAGGTGGAGTCACAGCACCACTGCCCACAGCTGGAAGCCCTGCAGCGGAAACTGAGGCTGCTGGAGGAGGAGAATGACCACCTGCGAGAAGAGGTGAGGGCAGGGAGGAGGGCACGCCCCCCCCCATTTGGCGAGGGATGGTGACAGCCTTACCCCTTCCTCTTTCTCTTCCTCCAGGCCTCTCACCTTGACAACCTGGAAGATGAGGAGCAGATGCTCATTCTGGAATGCGTGGAGCAGTTTTGTACGTGACCTGTAATTCGGGCGGGGTAGGGCGCTGCTGTCCTGAGGGATGATGGGAAGAATTTGGGGTTTGGAGACTAGAGATCTGCGCTGAGGACCTGGCTCTGGGACTTTGCAGTTGTGTTAGCCCAGACAAATTCCTCGGCTTCTCTGAATGTTTGTCTTTAGGATGAGGATTAATAACCGTGGCCTGCTGATCATCTCAGGCTTCATGAACATCAGGTGAAGCACCATTGCTGAGCATGGCAGTGCATGCCTGTAATCTCAGCACAGAGACAGGAGAGGTGCTGAAGGCCACCTATATGAGACTTTGGAGAGAAAGAGGGACCGAGAGGGAGAGTGAGAGAGAGAGAGAAAGAGAGGAGGAAGGAAGGGAAAGAGATGGGGAGGGAGAGAGAGAGGGAAGGGGGAGAGCGAGTAAGAGACACAGAGTAGGGGAAAGAGAGAGGGGGAGGGAGGGAGGGTACTTTGTACAAAGTGTAGAGCTCTGCAGAAGCCACAGAGGTTCTTAAAGTCTATTATTTGGGACAATACAAACTGGGAGGATGGACGGGGCAGTGGGGAGGGAGGGAGTCAGGAGCTGCCAGAGACTGGGGAGCTCACTGTTACCTGCTGGGTCTGGATTGGTGCTTAGCACCAACCTGGGCTTTGTTGCTGCCGGACCTCAAGTCTCCTTGCTGAGTTTCGGACTCAGGAGGGAAACATTTGGCTTTTCCTGTCTCTTCACCTCAGCCACAGCCGGCTTTCCTCCTGCATTCCACAGCGCTCCATGTCTCTAGCCCACGATACCTCATAATGCTTATTGAGATCTCTCTGTCTATCCAGGTCCTTTTTCCTACAGCCCAGATAACTTTTCTGAAACCAAATCTGGTTCCAGCTTCCCATTGGTCAGAGGATAATCCCACCCCCTCTTCCCCCACCTTTGTGTTCTGGGTCCCCTGCTCACTGCCCCAGTCTCTCTCACTGCCACATTCTCATCTTCCTCTGTGTGGTGGGGTTTACTTAGCCAGCGGCTCCTATCAGAACCCTTCCCAGGCTTTGGAGCTCTGGTTGACTCTCCACCTGTGATGCCCTTTTCTCTGCTGCCACCCCACCCCCACACTGTCTCTATCATAGCCCATACTATTTGGGATTGTGAGTTCCTTTTCCCAGCGGCCTGTCTCCACTGTGCTGGAGCTCCGTGTCTGCTGGGATCAGGTCTTACGAACCACATCCCCCAGTCTCTGCTCTGTGTTAATAAGCTGTTTCTGAAGAAGACCTGAGCAAAAAGTGCCAAAGCCCCAAGGGACCCCTGAGGGGCCGGACAAAGGTCCAGAGCCAGGAACGTGTGTTTTTGTCCCATAGCTGAAGCCAGCCAGCAGATGGCAGAACTATCGGAGGTGCTGGTGCTGAGGCTGGAGGGCTATGAGAGGCAGCAGAAGGAGATAACCCAGTTGCAGGCTGAGATCACCAAGCTACAACAGCGTTGCCAGTCGGTAAGGCCGCAGCAGAGAAGCCCATTCCCTTATCAAAGCTCCATGGGACCCCAGCCTCCTCCCCCTGCTCTGCCTTCCATAGTTCTGGGCTCCGCCAGGCCCAAAGGCATTCCCTGGGTAGGCATCAGAGTTAGCAGAGTCATGTTCCTAACGGAGCCATTAAAGGAACTTACACTCTCCCAGATACCAGGCTACATGACCACCCCACTTTATGACCTGTATTGCATGTGACTTCCTCCTAAAAGGACAGTCAAAGACTCCCTGGTGTGGGAAGACTGTTGGGGCGGGATGCTTTGGGGTAGGGGGTAGGTGGGGGTCTCACACATCCTGGTTCCTTTCAGTATGGAGCCCAGACAGAGAAACTGCAGAAACAGCTGGCATCCGAGAAGGGAATCCATTCAGAGGTGAGGTTCCATGAACTCCTGGCCCCGATCTGGGATGCAGGCCCCTGGGGACTGCTTGGCTCTTCCCAGGCCATAAGCAACTTGCAGGCAGAACCTTTCTGCCCCCGACCCTGACTGGCTTATGGCCCAGCAGTAGTGGCTCATTCGAGGTCTTGTCCAGGGTCACTCTGAATCTCACTGTTGGGGTCCCTTGCCTCTGCCTAAGGCGAGACCAAGTGGAGTGCCTGACTGAGTACCCTTGGATCCTAGCAGAGCCTGCGAGCGGGCTCCCACATGCAGGATTATGGGAGTAGATTTCGTGATCGCCAGGACGATGGGAAGAGCCAGCGCCAGCGTACCTCGATGCCCGCGGGTTCTGTCACCCACTATGGATACAGTGTGCCTCTGGTGAGGATGCTCTTTTGATCTTGGTGGACCCTGTGTTTCAGCCCTGCTGGCTGGTTTCTGCCCTCAAATATTTTTCTCCGAAGTGAGGGGTGGAATGTCTCTCCTCTGTTGTAGGATGCACTTCCAAGTTTCCCGGAGACGCTGGCTGAGGAACTCCGAACATCTCTAAGAAAGATCATCACTGACCCTGCCTATTTCATGGAGAGGTGTGTGACTGGGACCCTTAGCCTTGGTTCCACTATGCTCACTTTGGTTTACCCAGTGGCCCTACCTTCTCTGAGTGGGGCGTGGTTGACCTCTTAATTTCCCTGACATTCTTCCTGCTTCCCTATCACAGAGCTTAACTCCTTTCTCTGTGGACTCTGTGATGGTTATTCCGACCTGAGACTTCTTTCTTTTGTTTTGTCTTTTTAAAATTTTATTTATTTATTATTAAGTATGCAGTATACAGAAGAGGGTACCAGACCTCATCATAGATGGTTGTGAGCCACCATGTGGTTGCTGGGAATTGAACTCAGGACCTTGGGAAGAGCAGTCAGTGCTCTTAACCTCTGAGCCATCTCTCCAGCCCCTGTTTTTGTCTTTTTGAGACAGGGTTTCTGTATAGCTCTGACTGTCCTAGAACTCATTCTGTAGATCAGGCTGGCCTTGAACTTCAAGATCCACCTGCCTCTGCCTTCTCAGTACTGAGATTAAAGGTCTGTACCACCATGCCCTGCTTCTGTGACTTTCCAGTATGTTTATGCCTCGGAGACTTTGCAGTGTGAGCCTCTTCAGTACATGGAAGGTCCTATTCTCTGTTAAGGACTTATGGGATGTCTGTGTGGGAGATGTCAAACCTGGGGTAACCTGGCTAAGGGCTCCCCATTATTTGTTTCCACATCTCATCAACCAGACAACAAACAGCGTGTTGCTGGTTCTGTGAGTGGAAAACTTTGGGAAGGCATGGGCTGTTTCCTTTTCAGATCATAACTCCTGGTGGCTATGTAAGGCTACTCTATGTAGAGGCAGGCTCTGGGATAAAATCTCCCAGTTGCTCTTTTCTAGACAGGAGGGTGGGAGTGGACAAAAATGGAACCTGTTTGGTATTGATAACCCTTCTTCTTCCTACTGAGGGGCATGGCTTAGGTATTGAACACCTTGAAAGTGGTTTCTCTTTCTCCTCACTCATGGCTGGGACAGAGCTGGGGGAAACCATGAGGATCTGCAGGCTAGGACAGGGCAAGAGAACTCACAGCTAAGGGGTAGGGCTGGAGTTGGGATGGCCTCCTCAGAAGACCATGGTGGGAGAGTCCTGAGGAGTGGGGTAAGCACCATTGTCTCCCTGCCTAGATGTGATATCCACTGCAAAGATGATCGAGAACAGGAGCAGGTGGTGATGCCACCACCCCCACCCCCACAAGATCCCAAGCCACCTGAAGATTTCGAGGCTCCAGAGGAGCTGGTGCCTGAGGAGGAGCTGGGGGCCATAGAAGAGGTGGGGACGGCTGAGGAAGGGCCTGCAGAAGAGGCAGAGCAGGCGTCTGAGGAGACCGAGGCCTGGGAGGAGGTGGAACCAGAGGTGGATGAGGCCACAAGGATGAATGTGGTAGCCTCTGCCCTGGAGGCCAGTGGCTTGGGCCCTTCACACCTGGACATGAAGTACGTCCTTCAGCAACTGTCCAACTGGCAGGATGCCCATTCTAAGCGACAGCAGAAGCAGAAGGGGGTCCTGAAAGGTGAGTGTTCCCGCAGAGGACACCCTCCTGCCAGTGGAACAAGCTTCCGACCATCAACCTTGTGAGAGGTGAGGGTAGATGAGCCCCCCCAAATGTTCACTGACCTCAACTTGGTCCCGCCCAGTGTGCTGTTTTGCATGGACTTTGCATACTATTTACCCAGGCACCTCCCTTTGCTAGAACTTTTGCCTCAGTGGTCACATGCTGAATTTGCTTACAAGTCCAGCTGTCCATCCACCTTATTCCTGGGGGGCTGAACTGGGGATCAGGGCTGGGTCTGTACACCCCTTTGTACCTCAACTTCCTATCTTCGCACCCTTCATCCCTAATTCCTGTACCCCCAAGACTCCCTAGCCCTGCAACTAACAGACCTGGGGGCGGGATCTTGGAGCAGCAGCCCAGGGTGCAGACACAGGACTTTCAGAAGCTGGAGGACAGGGCCACTCTCCCAATGCCAGGGAGGAAGAGGGGTCTTGTGGGGCCACCTAGGCCTGGGACAAAGGCCTCTGCCAGCAAAGGCCACAGTTGGACCAGTCCCCCGGGTGAGTGGGGGGGGGCTCCTGTAAAGTAGTAGGGTGGATCAGGGTCTCTTACCTATGTAGAAAACCCTGGATTTGGGTAGTTACATGCTCTGAGGGCAGGCTTGTTAGGTCCTGCCTATGAGGAGCTGTCAGTGAGTTCAGATGATTTGGCACTGGATCTTTTCCTGTGATGGCTCCTTGTCTTCATACCCCTGAGAGTAGGTAGATGCTGAGACTGCACCACTTATTAGAAGGACCTGCAGTTTGGAGAGCTGAGCTGACTTGTCTAAAGTCACGCAGCTTGGAGCAGATCTGAGCCTGCGTCTGTCTATGAGTAGTGAAACCCTGGTCTGACCTCAATGCTGTGCACATCTCCTGCGCTCCACCTGAAGTTTGTGACTTGTTGGTGGCCTCCTTTTATTGTCTGGCCTGCCGTCACCCTGATTATTATTATTATTATTATTAGGCACCAATGGGGGACCATCACTGGCAGCAGCACAGTAATATTGTCCAGTTTCCAATACCGTGTGTAAACTGAGTCAGCACTTCTGTGGCTGACAGTGGGAGACCTGAATGACCATCAGTGCTGATTTTCTGTTGTCTCTTGCCACAGCCGACTGGGTCTGAAGTGGGCCAGGCTCCTGGTTCATATCCACCCCCTTGTCTTCCAGGCTTTGCTGTTTCCCAGCAGCCTGCAGAGGCCCCATAGCCAGCTTGAGACCCCTCCATCTGCTGCCTGGCCAAGTCCTCCCTTTTCTTCCCTTCCTCTGAAATGACCTCAAATCTGTCAGCAGGCTTTTCTCTGTCCTGATAGGCCTGGGCCCAAGCTCCCACCCTCTTCTAGGACAGGCTGAAAAACCCTAGTCCTTCACTCTGAAAATGGAGCCAGAGCTGGGGTTACTGGGGCCCCACGGGCAGAAGCACCTGTAGGCAGATTGGCTGGGTACTGGACCCAGCTCTGAGATGAGTGTGAGTGGGCAGGGTGGGGCCCAGGTCCTTAGGGTAGGTAGTTATTGGGAGGATGGTCTCTATCCCTTAAAGCGCCCACATAAGGGGACCTCCCCAGTCCTGGTTAGCTTTTGGAACCTGGATCTTTTGGCTGTCCCTTCTCCCTCTTCAGTTTCCAATACCATGTGTAATGTGAAGTGTATCTGAGTGGAGGCGGTGGAGGGTCCTTCCACCCAGTGCTGTCTCAGTCTCCTGTGGCCTGTGAATGTCCCTCTAGAATTCTGCCCTTTCCCACATCTTTGCTCATAGCTCATAGCTGTGTCCTCAGTGCCTGCCCTGATCCAGCAATGCTTCATAGTCTTGTAGCTTTTCAGCCTTTGTATTGATGTACGTGCCAGTGTGGAAATAAAGAATTTGTGAGCTACCTGACTTGTCTCAGTTGTGTTTCTTAGGAATCGTGTGTGTGTGTGTGTGTGTGTGTGTGTGTGTGTGTGTGTGTGTGTATGTGTGTGTGTGTGTACGCGTGCATGAGTATACAATTGGAAACAGAGATGTAGAGAGAAGATGGATTGATATTGAATGACATACCAAGGATTCTTATTAAGTATAAATTCATATGACCCACTGCTGTGCACTGTCAAGTGATGTATCCATTTGTCAGATGGTGAAACTGAGGCCCAGACAGTTCCAGTGATCAGGAGTTTAACAACTGGTTACAGTGCTGAATTTGAACCCCGGTCTTTGAAGCTGGCCAGGCTTCCCTTCCTGATCCTGACTGCCCCGAGGTCTCTGTCCTGTGTTCTAGTTAAGCAGATAAAGTAGGAGGAGAGACGCCATCTGGCTTAGTCAGGCCCCCTAAACCTGGAATAGAATAAGTAGCTCATCTTGGAGACACTCCAGGAAATAGTCTCAGGGAGAGAGGTAGTAGCAGGAAGTTAATGTAGAGACATTTGGGACAGGAGGCTCAGTGGTCTACCAGCCAAGGACTGAACTCTCAACTTTTGAAGAGTTGAAGTGATTAAAGCCTTTTGAAGTGATTCTTCATATCCAAAGAAGAATAATATACTCATGATTTCAAAAAAGCAATATTTTCAGTCTGTCTCTAAGATATTACTTGGTATGATCAGCCTCTCTCTAAAAATCCCCCAAATCTCTAACAGTTGCCATACTCCTCAAAAGTCCAAGTTCATGCCAGGCATGGTGGCACACAACTTTAGTCCCAGCACTCAGGCAGCTCTCTGAATTTGAGGCTAGCCTGGTCTACAGAGCTAGTGATAGGACAGCCAGGGCTACACAGAGAAACCCTGTCTCAAAAGACAAAAGAAAACACAATCCATATTCAAAGTGACCTGTGAAAGTCAAGACAATTCCTGGCTACAAATTCTGTAGGAAGGAAAGTTGTGTACTTAATAATTTATAGTGCTACAGGGTAAACGCCTAGTGTTGCTTTTCCCTTGTTTTTGAAACTATGGCTGTCGTGGAACTCACTCTGTAGCCCAGGCTGACCTCAAACCTACAAAGATTCAATTGTTTCTGCCTCTCAATCAGCGGGATAAGTTTGAGCGCAGCTGGCGTTGCTTTAAGATACTTCCTGACCACTGTATCTTAAGAAAACTGTCAGGACAGTAGTACACACGTGCTATTTCAGCACTTGGAGGTAGAAACAGGTGGATCAGGAGTTCAAGACCAATTTGAGTCCCACAGCAAGACTTTTTGTTTTGGTTTTTTTCAAGAGAAGGTTTCTCTGTGTAGCCCTGGCTGTCCTGGAACTTGCTCTGTAGACCAGACTGGCCTCTCCCTCCTGAGTGCTGGGATTAAAGGTATGAGCCACCGCTGCCCAGCACAGCAAGACCATCTCCAACAAAAACCCCCTAAAAGACAAGCAGAGGCTAGAGAGATGGATGAGTGTGTAAGACTGCTTGCCACACAAGCCTGAGGGCCTGAGTTCCCAGGACCATGGAGAGTGGAGTCAGGAGGCTCACTGGAACTTTCTGGCTATCAGCCTAGAGTTAGTGAGAGGCCCTTTCTCATAGGCTTAAAGCAGAAATTATAAGGCAGAATACTCAATCTGAGCACATGTACAGGTGCACACACACACACACACACAGAATAAAATAAGACAAATAGACCTCATTCATACTGTGGCATACATATGCACATGAACACAAACGCATACGTATACATAAATAAGTATACTTACTTGTTTGTGGGTGGTGGTGAATGCCTTTAATCCTACCACTTGGGAGGCAGAGACAGGTGGATCTCTGTGAGATGGAGGTTAGCCTGGTCTACAGAGTGTGTTCTAGGTCAACCAGAGCTATACAGTGAGACCTTGTCTCAAAAACCAAATAGAAACAAAAGACAACCAGAAGATCAATGGCATATGCTGTGGTCATCACGCTAATGAATCGTGAATGATGGCTGTCTGCACTTCCTTTACTCTGCATTCTCCTCCCTGGGAGCTCTTTGGCTGGCCCACATTACCTTCCTGGTGGGGTGACCTGGATTTGCACCCCTGAAGGATCTGAATCTTGGTCATATTGCTTTCATCAGGCCAGTTTGTTTGAATTTCCTATTTATTTATGCTTATGAAACTAGAAGCGTGAAGAGCCTCCCACCCCTGGCAGGTTCTGAATTCCAGACATGATCCCTGCCATGAAGCTCTCCCTCATAGAAACCAGGGGCAGTAACCTCTGATGGTCTTTGACTTCGTTCTTTGGCCTGCAGATAAGAAGATCCAAACATAGTCAAGAAGAAGCTGTAACTTTCTATTTTGTGGTGCTGAAGATTTGGGTTCAGGGCCTCACATGTGTTTAGGAAGTGCTCTACCATGGAGCTACATGCCTAGTCCTGTAATTTTATATTTATTTAAAACTTCTTTTGGGGACTAAGTCTCTTGTAGGTTCAGATTGCATATGTAGTCAAGTGTGATCTTTAACTTTTTAGCCTCCTGTGTCAAGTGTGATCTTTAACTTTTTAGCCTCATGCCTCAGTCTTCCCAGTACTGAGGTTCTAAGTACATACCACTCTGCCTAGTTCTTGAGTGGAAGGACTGAAGTCAGGACTTTGTGCACGATATGTAAGCACTCTACCAACTAAGCTACATTGCCCTGCTCCAGCTAACCTTTCCTAAGGAGATGTGACACAAATGTCTATGCATTCTAGGCAAGGAACAAGGTGATAATACTACTGACATTCAATTTGGTGAACACGAATTTCTTGGAGTTACTTACAGGAATATGGATGAGGGGCCATTTACAGGAACAGGCATGACTCAAGAGCAACTGCATCCAAGTACAATGACTCATGAAACTGGAACTTTGAAATTCACTGAACTTGGAAGCAGCTCAGTAGGTCAGAGCTGTCTTCCAGGCAGCTCAGCAGGTTAGCCTTTTCCAGCCTCAGCTGGTCTTAGTCTACTTAGAGATTTTTACTTGTTATATAACCCTTAGAGGGAGAAGCCTGGTATATCTAGTCAGTTTCAGGAACTTCCTGAGGCTTCTCAGATGTTTTTATTTATTTTTGTTTGTTTGTTTGTTTGAAGTAGTGTTTCTCTTGTAATCCTGGCTGTCCTGGAACTCACAGAGATTCCCCTGCCTCTGCCTCCCAAGTGCTGAGATTAAAGGTATGAGTTACTATGCCTGTAGATGTCCTGTGTTTTCTTAGTTTCTCTCCCGGAGGGAATATATCAACTCAGAGGAAATCACTATAAAACAGGCCACTATGACTTTTGTAGTTCTGGTGGTAGAGTACTCATCTACCATGTCTGAAGTCCTGGGTTCTATCCCTAGCACCTGTATGGTCTGAAGCTAGTCTGGGTTATATGAGAGCTCATCCCAAACAAAACAAACAAACACAAAGAACAGTTTTTATATTTTAAAATTGTTGTGGGATATTTGTACATTGTGTGAAGATACATTGCTGTGACTGGTTTAGTAAGGAGCTGAATAGCCCATAACTAGACAGGAGGTATTGTTGTTCGAATCTTAATTGGTCTTAGAATAAAAACCTGGAACCAGATATTGCACTAAAGCTGAAAGATCAGAGCAACTGAGGAGCAAGCCACAGCCACTTCTCATTTTCCCAACTCCTCAGCCTAAAGGGGGAGATCCTGTATCCACAAATCCTCAGACTGAATGGCTCTGAGTCCTCAACTGAAAGGGAAGGGAAGCAAAGGGAAGAGCTGAACTCCTGTTTCCTCTTGTCTTATATTTCTTTCTCTGCCCAGCCATATCACTTCCTGTTTCAACCTTCTTAGTGCTAGGATTAAAGGTGTGTGTGCTTCCCAAGTGCTGGGAGCAAAGCCATTTGAGATTCCAAGTGCTGGATTTAAAGATGCGTGCCACATTGTCAGGCTCTGTTTCTCTTTTGGACTGGATTAATCTCATGTTGTCCAGGCTGGCCTTGAACTCACAGAGATCCAGAGAATTTTTGCCTCCCAAGTGCAAAGATTAAAGGTGTATGCCACCACTGCCAGACCTCTATGGCTAACTCTGTATTTTCTGATCTTCAGGCAAGACTTATTTCTTAGCGGTTACAAAAAAATATCAGCACAGGTATAGGTAAGACCTCCAGACAGAGAGAGAGAGGAAAGAGATGAATGTGGGCACATGAGAGATGCCAGCCTGACATCAAACATGTTGTATACACAGAATGGACAGAGGTAAAGGCCACATGGTAGAATGTAGATTAATAAAAATATGAGTTAATTTAAGTTATAAGAGCTCATTGAGAACAGGCCTAAACTTAAAGGCCAAGCTTTCATAATTAATAAGTCTCAGTGTTTTTATTTGTGAGTTAGAGGCCCAAAAGAAAAATCTTACTACATAAAATCATATTTTTTTTGAGAGAATACTTGTTCCTGTGGAGCCCAGGCTGACCTTGCACTTCCAGCCCTCTCAATCTCTCAAGCACTATCAATTATATACAGATACCAACAGCAACTATAAAATTCTTCCCAGAGAATCTACCTACTTTCCTTGTCTTCACCTCTTCTAAACCTAAACTATTTTCTATCTGGCCCTATAAGAAAGATCTTGTGGGCCCTAGGGATTTGCCCTGTACTTCTCCTTTTGGGACTGTACAGTCAGTCTGATGTTCCTGTCTACCACACGTGTGTTGAAACTGATTCCAAACGTGTCTTGTTTGAATGTGTACAGCGGTCCATTCTGGCTGAATGAGAACTCTTTCAGATCCGTCTTCCCGACAGAATGGGAAATGCATTTTCATCAGGTCAGCATGTATCAGGGGTTGTGCTCATCTGTTCTAGTGAGGTCAGCTTATCTGTCTGTATTCATGACTGTTGTTGCTGATGTTGCAGTAATCCCCAGGAAGGCAATGGTCCATCTTGTCTATCCAGGACTCAGGCCTGGGCAGTATAATGGAGCACATCACTCTTCTTTAAGTCTTTAAGGATGAGTCTCTGCCATTTTCCCTGGCATGTGGTACTATGAAGGTAGCTTCAGGGGCTTGCATTTTGTTTTCATACCATGAAGATTCTTATTCGACACCCCAGGGAATGATGGATGTTCTGCAAGCTATCATGTTTATCTATCTAAATTACACATTCCTAGGCTAAGAAATGACAAGGCATAGCAAAGCAATCACTGTACCTATGGTGAGACACTCATGTGGAGCACTACTGGCTTCTCTGTGCCATGTTTCTAATATAGATGGAGATGTCATGGCCTTCTGGTTCTTTGGGAGTGAGTGTTGGTTCCGGCTCTGTGTTCAATAGCTCAGGTTGTAAACTCTGGGTGGGGCCCTTTTCCCTGATCAGTGGTTATTTTGGGAATCCAAGTGGATTTGGCAGCCAGGCAAAGACCATACTCTTCCAGCTTTACTGGGGGAGCTTCTACTGTCGTGATTCTATATATCCAAGATATGGGAGCAGAAAAGCCAGAAGCTGATGCCAGCTGCTGAGCTGGAAGAGTGTTTACGTCCACTGTAGTGGTCCACAGCCTCAAAAGCTCACTGAAGAGAGAAAACTTAGCTCAAGAAACCCCATTCTGCATTCTAGTAGCTATTTTATAAAAAGGTAAAATAGAGTTTAGTTTCTCATTTCTGGCAAGGGGGGTGCTGCCCATGTCTGGGAGAAGAATAGTCATGCCTGATCAGTCCTGGGAAAAGAACATGTCCTAAAAGTATAGACCTAGCAGAAGGCCTCCCCAGTTCTGAGAGAAGAATACCTGCCCAGCTCTGGAAGATCAGTCAAGACATCAGCCCAGGTCTGGGAAAGGAATAGATTCTCATTTGACTAGTTCTGGGAAAAACCAGCCATACCAGGTAGGGTCCTGGTGGAGTCCATCCAGGTGGGGTCCAAAGATACTCTGGGACAGAAAGACCCTAAGCACGAGCCAATCAATAGCACACCAGCACTGTAGCTCCAAGCAACCAACTTTGTTGTAGCTTTTTCCTATAAAAAACCCCTTGTAGCTAAGGGCACCAGCTACTTCCTGCTCTGTTGTCACAGAAGCTTGAAGTATGCTCCCTGCCTGGCTTGTATTGTGCTGCCAATAAACCTTGCTGTTTGCATTCCAGACATTTCTGGCTTCGGTGGTCTCTCTGGGGGTCGAGCTCTAGACACAATACTCACATCTCCATGCTTTCCCCTGCCCCCCCTCCCCCGTGCCTATCTCTAGATTACTCAGATCTTGCCCAATTTTGAAGTCAGTAGGTCTTTCTCCCCTGTCTAGGACATTGCTTCCCCACATGCTCAAGACTGGTCTTAGTTTCTAGTTTAGAGGCCCTGAAGGAGGCTGGTTCAGACGTCGTGAAGATGTACCATCTTCTGAAGGGTCTGCCTCTGGGAGGCTGTACTGACCTTGACACAAACTAGAGTCATCAGAGAGGAAGGAGCCTCAGTTGAGGAAAAGCCTCCATGAGATCCAGCTGTATGGCATTTTCTTAATTGGTGATTGATGGAGGAAGGCCCAGCCCATAGTGTGTGGTGCCAGCCCTGGGCTGGTGGTCCTGGGCTTTTTAAGAAAGCAGGCCAGTAAGCAGAACCTCTCCATGGCCTCCGCATCAGCTCCTGGTTCCTGCCCTATTCGAGTTCTTGTCCTGATTTCCTAAAATGATGAACAGCGATGCGAAAGTGTAAGCCGAACAAACCCTTTCCTCCTCAACTTGTTTTTTTGGTCGTGGTGTTTTGTTGCAGCCATAGAAACCCTGACAGAAACAGAGACCTTCGAAAGGTCTCCATTGCAGGGGCAGCCACTCACTCAAGTAAGGTAGAGGTTTT
This sequence comes from Sigmodon hispidus, assembly GCA_004025045.1. Taxonomy (NCBI): domain Eukaryota; kingdom Metazoa; phylum Chordata; class Mammalia; order Rodentia; family Cricetidae; genus Sigmodon; species Sigmodon hispidus. Next base: position 28,007 of record PVIH01014990.1, read on the forward strand.
CCCAGCGCAGGGGATCTAGAGACCGCTGGGAGTTAAAGGCTAGCCTCTCTGTATCTCTCCCTTTCCCAGGGAACTTTTCAGTTCTGGTGTCTGCAGCCTGTTTGGTTGTTTTGAAGCCAGACTGCAGATGTTTTATTTGGTCCCCAGGAGCCCCAGGAACAGTAATAGGAGCAAGAAGATTTGTGATTTGGAAGAGGAGGAAAGCAATAGATAATGTCACTGAGCAAACTGTCACTGTGCAAACTGTCACTGTGCAAACTGAAGAGCTTTGTTGGAGAAAGTCTGGGAGACAATAGGTCTTGCCTCAGAGTCCCGCCATTCAGGGTGTGGGAAGCACTGATAATTATATCACAACTTGTTTCTGTCATTCATGGAGAGATGCACCTGAAGCATAAACTTCCCCAGATTTCCAGTTTGGCCAAAGCAGTGATCTATAGTCAGGATCCTCTGAAGGAGCAGTAAGCATTTTTCATCTCTGAGCTGATAGAAAGCACTGGAATTAACTAGAAAACACACAAACATGTGCTGCATTAGCATAATCACTGTTTTAAATGGAAGGCAAACTAGAGGGTGAAACTCCAAATAAAGCTTTCTGCCTTTTTGATAGCTGTCTAGCAGAACTTCAGCATCCAGGGTCTGGGGAGATGGCCCAGTGGTTAGCACTGGCTGTTTTTCCCGGGAAACCCAATTCAATTCCCAGCACCCACTGGGCAGCTCACAGCTGTCTGTAACTCCAATTCCAGGCAACCCAATACTTCTGACTTTTGAGGGTTCCTGCATGCACAAATATACATGCAGGCATATTTGTACACATTAAACAAATATATCTTTTAAAAAAAGAAATGGCCTTAGAACAAACAAAAAAATCCCTTCTGCATTCTGCCTAGGATGAAAGTCAATGAGTTTGGGGCTGGAGAGATGGCTCAGTGGTTAAGAGCATTGGCTGCTCTTCCAGAGGACCAGGGTTCAATTCCCAGCACCCACATGGCAGTTCACAACTGTCTGTAGTTCCAGTTCGCAATTCCAGGCAAACACCAAGGCAAATCAATAAATAAAAAGTTTTTTTTTTTAAAAAAAGAAAGTCAATGAGTTCAAACCCTCTTCAAGCTGGAAATGCCGTCAAAGGGTCTGCTTGACAGATTTTTATTAATCTGCTCTATTGGCTCTATGTTATTCCCCATGTGTTTCCCACATAGTTCATAGATTCATTTCTCCACAGATGAACTGTTCTTTGATAAAGATGCTGACAGCCTGTATTCTGAGACTCAGCTTTAAGTTACACATCTGAACACCTCACATGTTCAACATAGCATTTGGTGGGCTTGTTTGCTTTTCTCTTGGGATCTTTTATTCTGGAACTCTAGCCATGAGCCTTTTCTTTATCCCTCAGATAGAGTGACTAGCAGTCTGTTGACAGGGGGAAGAACATGAAAAGGCTAAGGATGAGACACAAACACCTCACCAGCCATTCACCTGCAGGTCTGACGTGGACCTGTTGGGAGGAGGGACATGTGGTCCTGTGTCTACCTCCCCACCTTGCTGAGAAGGCAGATGAGCGAACAAGAAACCAACTACACGTGTGAAATTTGTGTGCAGGATGAGGAAGCAAAAAGACAGATCTCCCTGGGACACGAGAGGAGGAAGGAGAGACTGCCATGTGTGGTCTGAGAGACCGTTTCCTCAGGATCTGGGAACACTAAGACCAAAGGAGGAGGAGGAAAGAGCATGATGTGTCTGTGTGAACAATGAAAGGAGGGGAAGAGAAGGAAAAGACTGGATTCTCCCAAGTAGGAAGAAGGCAGCTGATCAGCACAGGGCTTTAAAAAAGAGTTGTGGCTCATTGTAAATGGAATGGGCAGCCTTGGACTGTTTAAACCAAAAGGAATATGTTTTGACTTATCTTCTTTTTGAAGATTTATTTTGTTTTTAATGATGTCTTTTTGTGTGTAGGTGCATATAAGTGCAATTGTCCAAGGAAGAGAGAAGGTCCAATTCCCTGGAACTGAAGTTACAGGTCATCCAATATGGCTGCTGAGAACCAAATCAGGATCCTCTGAAAAAGCAGTAAGTACTTTTAACCTCAGAATGTCTCTCCAGCCCGACCAGGTAGGTTCTTATTCAGAGCTACATTCTGATCTCTGCCATTCAGCGGCAGGAGAGAGAACTGAATGCAAATTTCCCACCTGCCTCAGCCCCTTGTCAAGCACATGACAGGACTCAGTGATACACTGGGAGCTAGTTTATTTTTTATGTTTTGCAAGGACTGAGCTGGGCATGGCTCGAGATAGCTGGGCTCTGGAAGATTGTTGGTAGTTAACGCTGGTTTCCTTCCTCAGCACTGCGGCGGCCAAAGTCCATCCATCCATATGCTTCTTCTTCTTCCTCCATCCATGGCTTCTGCTTCTTGGACAGGTCTGAGGAGGTGACAGGAAATGAGAATGAAGAGGAGGAGACCTCATCTCCAGAAAACTAGGGAACCACTATGGGGGACCCAAGGTCAGCAGTTACTACCTGCTATGAAGTGTTGAGGACCCTGGGGCCCCAGCTGCCTTCGATGATGAGAGACTGAGCCCAGCTGATCCAGCTGGGGTGGTTCCAGGTCCCCATTGGTCCCTGGTCCAGAGGGTACATCCTGTAGCTGGAAGTGGGGTTTCCAAGAAGCTTCAGAGAAGGTAGCCAGAGCCAGAGCCAGCACTGAGATCATTATACACAGGCACAGTCGAGGCATCTTGTCTGAAAAAGGGAGAGAGCTGGGCTTCAACATGGGGCTATCCCTTACCGGGTGATGGTGGTGAACACCCTTAATCCCATCTCTTGGGAGGCAGAGGCAGGCAGATCTCTGTGAGTTCAAGGCCATCCTGGTCTACATAGTGAGTTCTAAGACAGCCATAACAGTGACACAGAAAAACTCTGTCTTAAGAAACTTAAAAAAAAAAAAAAAAGAAAGAAAGAAAAAGAAAAGAGAGAGAGAGGGGAGGGAGGGTTGTCCCATATAGAGCCAGAGGTAAAGGACTAAAGGGTAGACCAGATAGACCAGATGAGCTCTAAGCTATCTGTCTACAGATGAGTAATAGTGTGCAGATTGGCAGGCCAATCCTTAGTTTTCTTCTCCAGTGCCTGCCATTAGCCCAGGCCCCCAGGTCTTGCCTTTTCTCCTTATCCACTCAATGATTGCCAGTGCTTGGGGAAAATCAAAACCTAGAATGGGGATTGGGAATGTGGTTCAATGGGTAAGGGCACTTGCTCTATGAGCATAAGAACCTGAGTTCATGGGGCTGGAGAGATGGCTCAGAGGTTGGGAACACTGACTGTTCTTCCAGAGGTCCTGAGTTCAGTTCCCAGCAACCACAGGGTGACTCACAACCATCTGTAATGACATCTGGTACCCTCTTCTGGCCTGCAGTTATAGCAGGTAGAATCTGCGTATCTAATAAATGAATAAACTTTAAAAGAAACCTGAGTTCAGATTCCAGGACCATGAATAAAGCTAGGTTTTCCTGTAATCCTGGGATTGAAAAAGGGGGGCAGAGACAGGATTTTTGGGTATTTCTGGCTGTCAACCCAGGCAGGGGATTCACTGGGGATGTGATGATACACACCTTTAATTCCAGTACCCAGGAGGCAGAGGCAGGTGGATCTCTGTGAGTTCAAGTCAGCCTGTTCTACAGAGTGAGTTCCAGGAAAGCCAGGGCTACACAGAGAAAACCTGTAGAGAAAAGGAAAGACAAAAAGAGAGAGGGAGAGAGAGAAAGAAAGAAAGAGGAGAAAAAGAGAGGGAGAGAGGGAGGAAAGAAGAAAAAACAAAATAAAATGTTCAATTTTCAGATTTTGAGAAAGAGAGAGAGTGAGCGAGAAACCCTGTCTCAGTGGAATAAGGTGCAGAGCAATAAACCTCCTCTGACCTCCATATGGTCACTGCCATTGCTATCTAAATGCCACACACACACACATACACACACACACACACACACAATTAAAAAAAAATAAAAAAAACAAAAGAAAAATCCCACAGTGACCATAGAACAGTATTTTCTAGACTGTTCTGTCAGGTGAGGCTGAGTCCAATGGCTCCGGGACAATTTAGTATTAGAATTTAAAGTGAAATTTTAAATAGTGATAATCAAAAGTGCAGGAATCCTCAAGGGAGTTACAGACCACACACGGCCACTTGGAGACCACCAGCCTGTCCATTGGGGGATGGGCTAGACCGTTGCTAGGCAACCCTGGAGGAGAGGCTCTGCTGTGCTTAGCTGATGAACAGCCTTTAACTGTATTTACGCAGCTGAGAAAAAAAAAAAAAATTTAAGCCCAACATTTACAGCTAAGCAGAAGAACTGAGTCTGGGAAAACTACAGCATGGGACAGAAAGTGGAATACCCAAACAAGCACCAAGTTCCAACCTTTACCTGTCCATTTAAAAGATGGTGCAGGCCTTTAATTCCAGCATTTGGGAGGCAGAGGCAGATCTGTGAGTTCAAGGCAAGCCAGGTTTACAGAGCTAGCTCCAGGACAGCCAGAACTACCCAGAGAAGCCCTGTCTCAAAAAACAAACAACCCAAAAACCCAACAACAACAGCAGAGATATTAGCTTTTCATGACAAAGTTCTCAGATTAGGTTTTCTGTAGGAGAAAAATATTTGTTAATAATGTTGAAAGATCAGCACTGGATTTTCAGGCTTCTGTTTCTATCTTAGTCCTTGGGAGGCTGAGGCAGAAGAGTTTCCTCAAATTCTGTGAGTGCTGGGCATATCTGTGCTAGAGTAATACACTATCAAAAGGAAAAAATAATGAATAAAAAGGAAAGAGAAAAAAATCAGTGCTGTAGAGAGCCATTCTGTCCAGTATGAGCCACATAGGTAGTCACTAGCGACTCATGGCTCCTTAGGTTTAAATAAATTGCTATAAGATTTTTCTGCTTTTGAACCAGCCGGATGATAAGAATCCATGTAGCTAGTGGCTGCTTTACAGGACAGTGTAGATGTACAGCATTCCCATTATCACGGAATGTTCTCTTAGATAGAGCTGGTCTAGGAAAGGGCTTGAGATGGGTTCCAGACTTATCTCTACCTATTAAGTTCTATGACTTTGAGCTAGTAACATCCTCTGAGCCTCAATTTTCTCATGTTAGCAATGGGGTGGGGGGAGCCCCTACTTGCTCATTTCCCCAGGAGTCCCAGGACTAGGACTGCGTCCTGAGTGAAAGGTAGGTGGGAACCAAGGGCAACAGGGAGTCCTTAGATCTGAGACTCAGTTCCACCCTAGGCTAAGGAAAGAGCCCCAGGTTGGAGCCATGGCTGGAACCTCTACAGGAAGACCCTGCCAGCTATCATCCCCAATGTCCTTCAGCTCCTAGCTTCTCACCTGCAGAGCTGGTGGGTGGATGGCTATTGTGGCCTCTGGGTCCGCCCTGCTCTGCTTGCTGCTCCAGGCCTGCCTTATAAAGCCCTTGTGGTCCCTCCCAAGCCCTCCTTCCGGGTGAGGCCTGACAGCAAGAGAAATGGGCTTGGGGTGTAGGTACAACCTGTCACCCTGCCCCACCCTGTCACAGAGCTGTCAATCAGTTATTCTTTCAGGATGGGGGGGGGGCTAAAACAGGGAGGGAACAGCCTCTCTGGGTTCCAGAATAGCTCATTCTACTATCCCTCGGGTCATAGGCTTCCAAGTCTTCTATTGGACTATGTCTCATGGGAAGGGGAGGAGAAGAGAATGAATCAAATGACCTAAGATTCAGAGGTTTCCATATTCTGATGCTTGATGGACAGGTAGTTTGTGGATACAGAGTGACTTATTGATCCCTGTCCCCTCTGCTGGGCTTTTGAAAACAGGATATGTTGTAGTTATCAGGAGCAATGGGGCATGGACTCATGGGTTTGCTCTTTCTGCTGAGAGCGTCATGTTGGTTGCCTTGGAACCTCTTTATGTTTCCTTTACCATGGAATACTCTCAGCATCTCCTATCCCACTACACCTTCTATGTTGGGTGGATCTGTCCAGTGCTCCTTCCTGCACCCTCTCCCTGGGTCTGCTGCCTAATCAGGCTTCTTGTCAGCTCCTACCCAGAGCCAGTTCCTTCAGTGTCTTACATTTCAAGACTCCTCCATTTTGCTTTCAGGGGTAGATGGTGATTTGCATAAAGGATTCATAACTTTGCAACATAAAAACACATCTTAAAGTGGTTAGTGAACAAAGGCATTTTTCAAAGATGTACCAGAAAAGAAAATAATATATTTCTTGGTTTATTTGATAAATTTCTGCCTCAATGTGGTTTTTAAGATTCTAGGCTCTAGGCTGTTTTTGATTTTTTTCATAATTGAGATTAGACAATTGCTTTTGTTCGTGTGTCATTGGGCCCCCCTTCTTGTCTCGGGGAGCTTTGATGTCCCCTGGGTCTTGTATAAGGGCAGTGGTACCCACGCTCACAGCCAGCTTTGCTGAGAATTAACAGGTGATGAAGGATGCAGGCTGCACCGTGTCCATGGCAACCAGCACCCAAATGTTCTAGTGAATAACCACTTTAATCCAGAGCAGGACACAGTGACTCAGCAGATGAAATAAGTTATAAAAAAAAAAAAAAAAAAACCCAAAAAAACCCAAAACAACAAAACCCAGCGCAGGCATTGACAGTAATTAATTGAATCACAAAAAATCTCAGAGATGGAAGGAATAGGAGGGGGTAGGGAAAAAGGACAGAGTGAGAGCAACACTTCTCTCGTCCTGGGGGATGGAGATGCTGGTGTTGCTATGGCAACCAGAAATTACAAGCTTTCCAGAGAGCCAGGTTGATTTCTGCCTGTGGATCAGGTTATGCCCCCTCGCTGTTCTTCCCCCAGCTAGAGGGATGACAATTATAAACAGCAGCTTATTTCCTATTCAGCAGTATCACTGTAGGCACTGCAAAGAGTGTATGATAATAGCCCTCTTCAAAGATGAGAGGCATAGACCTCTCCCCCAGGAGTTGGTCCTACATGTCGATGCTCACAAAGCCGGTGGTTTGATAAAAAGAGGAGATTTTCCAGCCTCCCCGCCTCCTTTCTACTTGTCAAGATGTTTTCTCCTCCGAACAGTGAGGGAAACGACTTGAGGGTGGGTCTTGGGACAGTGAGTACCTAAAGTATTTTGGTACTCTGTGAAATGGGATTCATTCATACCTTTCTCACATGGTGAAGGGGTACAAGAGAAGGCCCGTGTACACATAGCACACTTGGGAGTGCCCGTCTCCAGGTCCTAGTGTGTGTGTGGGGTAATTCCTTTTAAAGCCTTACTTTGTAACTCCAAGATTTTCTGTCCTTCAAGATAAAGCCCCATCTACTTGTTGCTGGAGGAGGCAGCAGAAATGAAGTCTCTGGAGGCTGAGCCTCCCAAAGGCCATGACTTACCACTGTGCAGGGGACAGAAAACACTGACCTGCTGGGTGACCTCAAAGTTCACTTTCTGGGCCCCGGAAGTTGAAAACAAGACCATGAGACTTAGGCCCTTCCCATGACCCCTGTCCCTGTCATCACAATATGACAATGGCTTGTGCCAGGCAGGCAAGCCCTCTGCAGGAAGAAATGCAGTTACTCTCCAGCATTGGTATCATTGTGACTCTATTCTCCCCGAAGAAACTGAAGCCCAGGCAGCGAAACACTCTTCAGCCTGAATCCATGCACATAAAGAGGGACTGGGCTGGAGCGCCTCCTAGGAAGGATGTGGGAGGCCGAATAATACTTTCCTAGAGAATGTCCACAGGCCAGTCCTTAGAACCAGTTGCAAAAGAGGTCAATGAAATCAGAAACTCAATCTAGATGACCTATTTGACCGGACCCGGTTTAGCCACATATTCCTACAAAGCAGAGAGCTCAGTAGTCCTCAGAAGGATCCCCACGAGCAGCGGTTGGCATGAACAGAAGATTCTATAAGGACAAATGACTGAATTTGAAGACTATGGACAGTGAAAATGTTGCCAAGAAGAAGCCAGATGTGGTGGCACATGCCTTTGATCTCAGCACTCAGAAGACAGAGGCAGGTGGATCTGTGAGTCCTGGTCTACAGCCAGGACTACATTCAGGAAAAGAAATGTTGCAAACAAAGGCCAAACTGTCTTGAGTTATTTTTTATGTGAGCTGAATGTGGATGCTGGGAATCAAACCCATGTCCTCTGCAAGAGCAATAAGTGCTTTTAAACACTGAGCCTTCTCTCCAGACCAGGGTGCTTTTGTTTGTTTTGTTTTGCTTTGCTTTTGACTTTTTGAGGCAAGGTTTCTCTCTGTAGACTTGGCTGTCCTGGAACTTGCTCTGTAGACCAGACTGGCCTGGAACTCATGTAGATCTGCCTGCCTCTGCTTCCTGAGTACTGGGAGTAAAGGTTCGAGCCACCACATTGGCATAGTGATTTATTTATTGTGAGGGTATAAGCATGGGGCTATGGCTTGTGAACAGAGGTTCAAGGACAGCTTGTGGGGGGTTAGCTCTCTTCTTCCACTGTGTGAGCCATGGGGCTTAAACTCGGGTACTCAGGCTTGGCAGCAAGCACCTTAACTTTGCTGGCTGACGGTAAATGTTCTTGACTTTTCAAATATTAATCTGGCTGGAAATGGATATCAGTAGTAGAGCGCTTATGCAGCATGCATAAAACCCCAGGTTTTATTCCTAGCAGCACAAAAACCAAAACAAGCCACCCAGACCCTAAATATTCCAAATGTATTCTCATTATGGAGCTTAGAGAGAGGGTCCAGGTAACAAGGCCCTCTCTTGAATAAGAGGTAAATATGTCTAGTATTTTACTTTCCTAGATGAGTTGAGGGTCTGGCAGAACAAAAATAGCCATCATTTTCAGGGTACTCCATTAGGGTGAATGTTTCTTGGAGACGAGCTCCAGATGCAGCCCCCCAACTGCCTAGCTCGCTCCTGCTCGCCCACATAACCTGAACCATTATTGATGAGCTAAAACCGCTGTCAGATAAGCCTCAGCTTCCTAATTGGTTCTTAATAGCGGAAAGGGAGAGATTGTTGATGACTCAGCCTCACCAGGCAGCTGGAGCTTGGAGGGTGACACCTGTGAGAAAGGTGTTTATGTCAATATGGGCATCTCACCCTCTGTCTGGGAGTGGCAGGGCCACAGGGGTGGCAGCCTGAATGTTGTTCTCAAGCAGGGTTAGAGATGTTACCTTGCCTCCAATTCTTCCTTAGCCTCTACTGACCTCTCCCTCCCCTCTCACCCAACAACCACCCATGCCTCTGAGGTTGTCCTTTTCCAAGGCTTCGTATCTTTATTGCTTGGGGATTTTGCAGATCCTAGGAGTGAGGCTGGGCATGCACATGGGGTCTCCATGCAAGGTGAGCATTTGTGTGAGTGAAGGGATTAGGCAAAGGACACTTTGTAACTTCAGGCTTAAGTCCCCAAACTGGTGTTAAGGCAAGGCACTTGGACATTCTGGGTCTTGGTTTTCCTACCTGTGAAGCAAGGTGGGATATGCAAAGTTGTCCTTGGAATCCTCAGCTACCCAAATCTGAGGATGCTGAGTTGCCTTATATAAAATGGTGCAGTATTGCCTTGGTTTTCTTTTTTTAATTACTTTTGCTTTAAAAAACATTTTTTATTTCATTTTTGAGATTTCTTTTTGTGTGCATGTGCGTGGTCATGCATGCCCACAGTGTAGGATTAGAGGTTAGAGGTTAGAGGGCAGCCGGCAAGGAGTCACCTCTCCTTTTACCCCATAGATCCTAGGGGTTGAATTCAGACTTGGCATCAAGTGTCTTTAGCTAGTGAACCACCCCACAACTCTTTAAAAATTATTTATTTTTATGCCTTTGAGTGTTTTGCCTATGTGTGTATCTATACACCACCTGCATGCCTGGTGCCCTGGAGGCCAGAAAAGGGCATCAGATGCCTTCAAATTGGAGTTTCAGAGGGTTAGGAACTGCCATGTGGGTGCTGAGAACCAAACCCGGGTCCTCTGAAGAGCACCCAGAACCCTACTGAGCCATCTCTCTAGACCCAGAGTCTTTGCTTCTTTTCAGAGAGGGTCTCTGTGCAACCCTAGCTGGCCACGTAACTCTGGCTGTCCAGGAACTTGACATGTAGACCAGGCTGGCTTCAAACTCACAGAGATTCACCTGTCAAAGGCACTTGCTACCATGCTCATCCTATGAGGCAGTCTCACTCTCTACTTAGATGAGAATGACCTTGAACTCCTGATCCTTCTGCTTCTGCTCCTGAAGTGCAAGGATGAAAGGTGGACCACCAAGTCCAGCTTTGCTGTGTACTTTAATGTATCTTTAGATCACTTACAAATTCTAAAACAGGGTAAGTCCCAGGTGTAGTGGTGTGAACAGGTGACCAAGGCTCTTGGGAGGCTGAGATAGAAACAGTGAGAGTCTGAGGCAAGCCTGAGCTACATAGCAAGATCCTATCTTCTTTTTCTGTTTGGTTTTGGATTTATTTTTTGAGACAGGGTCCTACTTTGTAGCTCCTAGGTTGTCTCAAGCTCACAGAGCCTGCCTCTGCCTCCCAAGTGCTGAGATTAAAGGTGTGTGCCACCATGCCTGGTGAAAGATCCTGTCTTTATAAAGGTGTGTATGGAAGTGGTGGAGAAATGGCTCTGTGTTTAAGAGGACCTACTACTTTTGCAGAGGACCTGAGTTTGACTCCTGTACCTGTGTGTCTGGCAGCACTAGGGAATCCAATAGACTATGGCCTCTGTGGATACCTGCATTCATATGCTTGTACATGATGTCCCACAAAATACACATAATAAAAAATTCAAAAATAAAAAGGGAGGGGAGTGGAGACATGGCTCAATGGTCAAGAGTACTTACTGCTCTTCCAGAAGACACTTACAGAGGTATAGTAAGGGCCTACTTATAGGAACAGGCATGACCCAAAGGTGGCTGCATCACTGAAAGCCCATCCAAGCACAGTGACTCATGAGAACTGGAAACTTGAAATTCACTCAACAACTTGGAGTCAGCTCATCAGGTCAGAGCTGTCTTCCAGGCAGGTCAGCAGGTCAACCTTTTCCAGCCTCAGCTGGTCTGAGTTTCCTTAGAGTTTCTTACTGGTTGTATAACCTTGAGAGGGAGGAACCTTGTGTATCTGGTCAGTTTCTGGAACTTCCTGAGGCTTCTCAGTTGATTATTTCCAAAGTCTTTTTTTTTTTTTCTTCTGAGGTAGGGTTTCTCCATGTAGCCCTGGCTGTCCTGGAACTCACTCTATAGACTTGGCTGCCCACAGTCTCTCAGGGGTTTCTCCTACCTCTGCCTCCCAAGTACTGAGATTAAAGCTGTACACCACTCCCTAGCTGTCTTTTTGATTTCTTAAGCACAGAAGACCCCAGTTTGAGTCCCAGCACCCACATTAGGTGTCTTACAACTGCCTGTAACTCTAGCTTCAGAGGATCTGAAGCCTCTTTTGGCCTTCTTGGACACTTACACTGTAAGGATTCCTGACATGTAGCAGCTGCATGGTAAATATGTTAGTCTGATGATAACCCTGGCATGTCGCTGCCATGTGGTAAACCCAACATGGCATGGCACCGGAAGAACATGTCTCATATGGAGGCCACACCCCTAGGCATGGCTATATAAATCTGTGCCCACCCAGTCACTTAAAAGGAGACATCTCTTTTCTCATCTGCTTCTCTTCCTATGTACCCACCTGGTAACTTTCCTGAATAAACTCTAGTGTGGTGCTGGTAGTGTGTATCTGATCTCATGTATAAAACCAACACACACACACACACACACACACACACACACATACACATAATTTTTAAAAGTTTAAAAAAATGAACATTTGGGGAAAGCTTTCATGGGGCCTCATCCCTCCCTAAGGATTTATTATAAAGTTCTTACTTGGTGGAGGAGGAAGAGACCCATTTGGCAGTAAACTACAGTAATGAAATTCATTAGATCTCATGTTCCTCTTCACATCTCCCACTGGAAAAGAGAAGAAAAGTCAAGTGGGAGCTAACTGGGAAGAGGAAGATGGTCAGTCAGAACCAAAGACAAGAGAGACTGAGGGCTATGTGAATATAATCAAAATATATACATTTAAGAAAATGGGGGCTGGAGAGATGGCTCAGCGGTTAAGAGTGCTGGCTGCTCTTCCAGAGGACCTGAGTTCGATTCCCAGCAACCACATGGCAGCTCACAACTGTCTGTAGTTCCAGTTCCAGGCAAACACCAAGGCAAATAAATAAATAAATAAAGTTAAAAAAAAAAAAAGAAAGAAAATGCCGTGGAGGTGCAGGGGAGGGACAGGAGGGAGAGAAGGGAAGGGCAGCTGTGGTCAGGATGTCATATATAAAAGTAAGTAAGTAAATAAATAAATAAAAAGTGCCATAACTGTACCAGGCTGTGTTGGCACAAGCCTTGACTCCCAACACTGGGGAGGCAGAGGGCAGGCGGATCTGTAAGGTGTCATTTTCTGTCCTGCCAGCCAGCTCCCAAATCACAACACAGAGACTTATTAATTATGAAAGTACCGCCAATAGCCTAGGCTTGTCTCTGTGGTGATATATTTTATATTTAATAAAATCAGCCTGGAATATCAGAAAACAGAATCATCCACAGTCAAGCCATGAAGATCAGAGAGTGGTGATCCATGCCTTTAATCCTTTAAACTCAGGAGACAGAGATCTCTCTGTATTTCTGTGAGTTCAAGGTCTAACATTCGAGCAGTAGTAGTTTACACTTTTATTCCTAACTCTAGGATTATGATGAAGAATTGAACCCAGAAGTGAAATAGCTGGATGGGGAAGATACTTAAGGCAGGAAGATCAGAAATTCAGGCATCCTGTAGGAGCAACCAGCCAGGCAGAGAATTCTTGAAGATAGATAGCATTTACCCTGTTCAGCCTGCGAAGTTGACTGGGTGAGAACTGACTGTGGTCTGTTTCCTTTTTCTGATATTTCAGCTTTTCCCCAATAACTGGGTCTGGGTTTTCATTTTATACTAACCCTAACTGGAATTTGTGCAATATGTCCCAGTATCTCTTATAAATTAAATTAACCCATTTTAAAAATTATTTTCTGCTTCGTAGCTTTATTACCTTTACTCTGCCCATGTTGCTTTCTTTCTTCCTCTGTTTCTGACTGACAAGTCCTCCTGACTCTGCTCTTCTTCCCAGCATCCTCTGTGCCTGACAATCCTGCCAAGCTATTGGCCATTTAGCTCTTTATTAAACCAAAATGAGTGACAGATCTTCATAGTGCACAAAAAGATTATTCCACAACAAGGATCTCTGTGAGTTTGAGGCCAACCTGGTCTAAAGAGAGTTCAGGGGAGCTGGAGAGGTGGCTCAGAAGTTAAGAGCACTGGCTACTCTTCCAGAGGTCCTGAGTTCAATTCCCAGCATCCACATGGCAGCTCACAACCATCTATAATGATATCAGGTGTCTGCTTCTGACATGCAGGCATATCAGAACACTGTATATATAATAAATAATTTTTTTAAAAGAGAGTTTTAGGACAGTCAGGGCTACACAGAGAAACCTTATTTCGAACCTCCTCTCAGGGCGGGGGACCATAATGAAATATTTTATTATGTATAATTAATATATACTAATAAAAACAATTTGGCTAGGCACAGTGGCACACACCTTTTATTCTTGTACTCAGGAGACAGAAGCAGATAGAACTCTTGAGTTCTAGGCGAGCCTGGTCTATATAATGTCTCAAAGAAAATAATTTAATTGAAAGGCATTTGTGTGGCTGGAGTCCTTTCTCTGAGCAGTTCAGAGCTAGATGAGGAAGTGAGGCTTAGCCAGGTTTAGTCGCTGTGAACCCAGGTCTTCTCGGAGCTCATGGATTGCTGCCTCTCTTAGATCTCAGCCCTATCTCCCATCTCCTTTCTAGAAGCCCCATTCCTGCCTAGTCCACCTCTGCTGTGACCTCTGGTTCCTCCACTTCTCTGGCTTCTGGCTTATCACTGTCTATTCTTTGACAGGTCTACTATCATTGCAGCTATAGGGGTGCACTTGGGTTGCTGCCTCTGTCCTGCTCAGAACCTGACAGCCTGTTTCTCACTTCCTGGCAGAGGCAACCATCATCCTTTCTTCAGCTCCTGTCTCTCTCTCCCTGTAAAACCCAGCCAGGGAAAATTCTAGAAGTAGCCATTATATTCAACTGCAAATTATCTGCTACTGGATTGTTGCCTAGCAACCTAAGTGAATCAGCTCCTCTTCACTCTCAAGGTCAGCTGACATCAGTGCCTGAACATAATTGTCTGAGCCCACTTTCTGTCTTCTTCTTTTCTTGTTGCTAAGCAGCCTGTCAGCCTGTTGAAGGTCAGTTTTCTTCAAGACCTTCACCTTAGACTCTCCTAGTGGCTTAGAGGCCATGTGCCTTTGCTGTCAATCATATACTCTTCTATTTAGTCAACATTACTATTATTATTATTAAGACTGTTTTGTGTAGCTCCGGCTGACCTGGAGAAATTCTTTGTAGATCAGGCTAGCGTCAGACTCAGAGATTCCATTTGATTCTGCCTTCTGAGTGCTGGGACTAAAGGCATGTACCACCAATGTAAGGATTTCCAAAGCTTGCATTCACCTGGAATGTAACAGTGTCAATCATGCGGGGTGTGGAGATGCAAACATGGGCCCACCCACCCTTTTAAAGAAAGGGCTCACATGAGTCCCCCCCCCTTCTTCTCTCTCTGCTCCCTTTTGCCCCTATCTCTGCCCACTGCTGTAATAAACTCTCATGTGGTACTCCCGGTGTTGAGATTCCATTCGCGCGACACATGCAAAAAACTAACAACCAATGCCCAGCTATTATTATTATTGACAGGATCCCATGTGGTCTAGGCTGGCTTTGAACTTGGTGATATATATTTGAGAATGACCTTAAACTTCTGTTCTTCCTATTTGTGCTATGTCACCACTCCTGGCTTAACAGCACTATGCTGCTTCTGGGGATGCAAGGTTGATCAGAAGGTCTGGAGAGGTGACATGTGATGGGAGTCTAGTTTATGGGTGGTGGATAGAAGTTCAGTAGGAAGCCACCTCCTTCCATTTGGACCTTGAACCTCTCCTCTATGCTGGGCTTTTGGTGACTAACAATTTTCCAACTTCCCATTCCCACAATAATGGTAACTGAACTGTAGAGAAGTGTGAAAGCCTGCGTGAGCACTTGAAGGCATTAGGTTTTCTAATCCTAACCACAGCCCCCTGTGGAGGACAATACTGTGGCTTGATTCCTATGGGTGAAGGAATTGAGTCCTGGTAAGGTTCATGATCGCTATGAGAAGGTAGGAAGCAATCTTTTGTGGGTCTACCAGTCTCTGAATATGCTGGTTGGTAGTGTCAAGAATGCAAGGCCATGACCCCTCTTGGATCATTTCTCAGGGATGTGTGTACAGAGCACAGCATGAGAGATGCAATGTCTCCCCCAGAGACAAGAAGTAGATCTGCTTTCTCCAGAAGCTGTTGATTCTCTGAGCTCAAAATTGCTCAACTTTAGACTGGAGAGATGGCTCAGAGGTTAAGAGTACTGGCTGCTCTTCCAGAGGACCTGAGTTCAATTACCAACAGTCACATAGTGGCTCATAGCCATCTGTAATAGGATCTGATGCCCTCTGCTGGTAAGCAGACATTCATACATAAAATATAAAATAAATTTAAAAATTGCTCAACTTCAATGAGACAATGGCATGTATAGTATCCATGGAGTCCCAATTGTTCCTCCCCCCCCCTGCCCCAGAGAACTTAAAGGGACGGGGAATTTATGTAAGGCACACCACTAACTATGCTGTAGGCATTGGAATTATTTGTTTTTGACCCAGGAATTTTTTAAAAAATATTTATTTTTATTTTATGTGAATTGGTGTTTTGCCTGCATGTATAACTGTGTAAGGGTGTCAGATCTTGGAATTACAGACAGTTGTTAGCTGCCATGTGGATGCTGGGAATTGAACTCAGGACCTCTGGAAGAACAGTCAGTGCTCTTAACTGCTGAGCCATCTCTCCAGCCCCTGACCCAGGAACATTTTAAATTAAATTTAAAAAATTTATTCTCATTTTAGATTAAGTTATTTTACATTATGTGTATGAATTTTTTTTTTGTTGTATGTGTGTGTGTGCAGCATTTGTAAGCATATTGGATTCCCTGGAATTGGGTTTAGGGAGGGATGATTATGAACCAGTCTGTGGGTGCTGAAAATCCAACCCAGTTCTCTGCAAGAGCAATAAGTCATTTCTCCAGCCCTAGTTTTATTCTTTGATATAGGGTCTCACCTAGCCCAGGCTGCCCCTGAACTCACTATGTAGCCAAGAATAACCTTAAACTTCTGATATTTCTGCTTCCACTTCCTAAATACTGGGATTATAGATGCTCAGTCTGTGTGGTACCGGGGACTGAATCAGGATTTCATTTAAGCTAGGCCATCAGTCCACTAACTGCACTATGTTCTCAAACTGACTCAGGAGTCATGTATTTTCTGTCGGTGACGGAGTAGTAGGCTAACTGGTTGGCTTACAAGTTGGGTAAAATTAAATCCCAAATTCTACCCAGTAAGTCCCAGATTCAATCCAGCCCAAGGGAGACTGGAGCCCAGGCAATTATTTTTTTTTAAATAATTTATTTATTTTTCTTTTGTGTACATTGGTGTTTTGCCTGCATGTATGTCTGAGTGAGGGGGTCAGATCTTGGGGTTACAGACAGTTGTGAGCTGCCATGTGAGTGCTGGGAATTGAACCAGGATCCTCTTGTAGAACAATCTATGCTCTTAACCACTGAGCCATCTCTCCAGCCCCAAGCCCAGGCATTTTGATTTGACCTGGAGTGATAATGAGCATGTACCTATAATTCCAAGCACGTAGGAGGGGAAGGCAGGGTTCTAAGTTCAAAGTAATTTTATGTTACATAGAAAGTTCAAGGCCAGCCTAGACTGCATGAGATTCTGTTCAGAAATAAATAAAAAAAGAGAAAGAAATGTGGCAGAGTGTGGTGGCACATGCTTTTGGTCTCCATACTCCTGCAGAGGCAGGAGGATCTTTGTGAGTTCTAGGCCAATCTGACACACTTCTGGCCTAAGGTTGTTTTTGTTTCTTTGTTTTGTTTTTGAAACTGGCTGTTCTGTTCTGTGTTGCCCTGGCTGTCCTGGAACTCTCTCTCTACGTAGATGGGGTTGGCTTTAAACTCAGAGATCACCTGCCTCTGCCTCCCTAGTGCTGGAATTAAAGGCGTCTACCACCATACTGGGCTGTAGGGCGCGGTTTGCCTTTGCACAACTCGCCGGAACATTCTATTGCCACTTATGCTAATTAGGCATCGAGTAGTGACAATCCGATGTGCTTATGCTAATTAGGCATCGAGAAAGGACCTATCCGATGCGATCCTCAAATATGTTAATGAGCCATTATTTTGGGCCAATCACCAGCCGTATGTTAATGAGTATTACTTTGAACCAATCACCAGCCATATGTTAATGAGGCATTGTGTTGGGCACCAATCACGCGCCAGGCTTCCCTATATAAGCAGGCTGAATCTCAGGCTTGGGGTCTTCTTTCCACCATTTCACAACTGAGCTGTACTCCAATAAAGTGTGATCCGAGAAGAATCGTGCGTGTGGTGACTCGTCGTTCTGCAGGCCAGAAGCGGCTCGCCACACTGGGCTGTCCAACTTTAGTTCCCCTCATGCTGGGATTACACTTGGCTCTGGAGATTCTATGTGTGTGTGTGTTTTGCATATATGCGGTGTGTATATATGTGTGTACATGTATATGGGAATCAGAGGTTGACACTGAGTATTTACCTCAACTGATCTCCATATTGCCACCTCACTTTTTGAGATAGGGTTTCTCACTCAGCCTGGAGCTCACTGGTTCTGCTAAACTGGCCAGCCATCCTTTCGGACTCAGGTTACATATGCTATGTCCAGCTTTTATGGGAGTACTGGGGATCTGAGCTCAGGTCTTCATGTTTATGTGGCTGGCATTTTACTGACAGGACCACTTCCCTAGGCTATTATATCTTTGAGACAATGTCTCACCCATATGGCTTTGAACTTGCTGTGTAGTCAAGGATGATCTCGAATGTCCCGCCTTTCCTACCTTCACCTCCTGAGTGCTGGGAGAACAGATACGTACCACCACACTTGGTTTATGTGATGTTGGGGATTGGTTCAGGATTTCATGCGTGCTAGGCAAACACTCAACTGAACCACATCCTCAGCCCTAGTTCTTTAATTTTTTGAGACAGGGCTTAAGGGTGATGGTGGCCCACGCTTTTAATCCCAGCACTTGGGAGGCAGAGGCAGGCCCATCTCTGTGAGTTCAAGGCCAGCCTGGACTACAGAGACTGGGCTTTACTCTGTAACCCAGGTTGACCTTGAACATTTCGTAATCCTGCTTCAGCCTTCTGAGTGGTAGGGTTACATGAATGAGGCACTCTGCTCAGTTCTAGGGCTTCAATGGAGATTGATGGACGTGTGATGGGTGGCTGGGTCATCCCTAGCGACTCTGCTCAAGCTTTTTGCACATCTCTCATCTAGACAATCATCCAATCTAATCTTTTAAAAATATTTATCTACTATGTACACAGTGTTCTGTCTGCATATATACCTGCAAGCCAGATGAGGGCATCAAATCTCTTTATTTATTGTGGTTGCTGGAATTGAACCCAGGTCCTCTGGAAGAACAGTTAGTGTTCTTAACTGCTGAGCCATCTCTCCAGCCCCACGTTTAGTTCTTGCTTATTGTCCTCATTTCACTGCAGAGCTAAAGAACTACAATGGAAGGCACCTGTGCATAAAAACAAAAGAGTGAAAAAGATTTAAAAAAAAAAACAACAACTAAAAACTGAACAGTGGTGACACACTCTTTTAATCTCAAGACTTTGGAGGCAGAGGCAGGTGGATCTCTATGAGTTCCAGGACAGCCATGGCTGTACAGGGAAACCCTATCTCAAAAATTTTTAGTTTTTTGTATCCCTGGCTGTTCTGGAACTTTGTATAGACCAGACTGGCCTTCAACTCAGAGATCCACCTGCCTTTGCCTCCCTAGCACTAGAATTAAAGATATGTCCACTATGCTGGACTAGTCCCAAAATTTTACAATATTGTCCAAGATGGCCCTAAACTCTTCTATGGCCTTGCCTCCTGAGTAGCTGACTATAGACATGTATTATTGTATCCAACTAGTACCTTAAACAAACAAACAAACAAACAAAATAGTTTTTAGTTCACTTCAGTAGGGCTAGGTGGGGTTTGAAAGTCTGCAGGTCTAACAGGCTCAGGGTGAGGCTAAGCACCAGCTCTATAGTGCTGTCTTGAAGGCAAACTGAGAACTGACCTGCGTCATCAGCCCTGCGTGTAGCCTTCCACCTATCTCACAGAAATGGATTGAGAATTGATGGCTTGACACACAGTGGCTTTCACGTTCATGCCTCATGTTAAATTATTTTTTAACCTCTTCCTATTTTTAACCAATTGTCCATGATGGGCACAAATTAACCATAAAGAATGATGATTAAAGACAATGTAAATTGCAGTGATCTGGCCTGCCATGACTGGAGAAGGAAGTCAATGCAGTGACATCAGGGTTTGGCCATGTTGTGAGTCCCTCTTTCCCAATACACATTTGTTTTTGATGGTAGAGTGGTCCTGAGAATTAAGTCCGGGGTCTAGCACCCATTGCATGCAGTGTCCTTGAGGCCAGAAGTTGGCTTCAGATCCTCTGGAGCTAATAAAAGATGGTTGCTAGTGGGAACTGAACCCAGGTCTTTTGAAAGAGCAGCCAATGCTCTTAACTGATGAACCATCTCTCTAGTCTCTAATATTATTTTTAAGATGGTGTCTCATGTATCTCAGACTGATTTTGAATTCATTTTTTTTAAAAAAAAAAAAACAACAAAAAAAAACACTATCTCTCAAATTCTAGGATTAAGCATGTGCCCTACCATACTAGGTTTTATGCAGTGCTGGGATTTTTTTTAAAAAAGCAGGGTCTCACTATGTGGCTCTGGTTGGCCTATAACTTACTAGTTAGATCAAGTTGGCCTCCAATTTACAGATCCATCTGCCTCTGCCTCTGGAGTGCTGGGATTAAAGGAACACACCCTACCTCTGTTTCTCTGTCTAGCCTTAGCTGTCTTGGAACTCACTCTGTAGTAGACCAGTCTGGCCTCAGAACTCATAGAGATCTGCTTCTACCTCCTGTGCTGAGATTAAAGGCAGCCTGTATGGGACCTTGCCTCAAAATAAATCAATAAATAAAAAATAAAAAAGACCTTTTCCCTTTTAGCTATTCCATTCTCAAGACTTCTCATGTTTCCTTAAAGAAAAAAAAAAAAAATCTGTATTGGGGCTGGAGAGATGGCTCAGACGTTGGGAGCATTGGCTGCTCTCCCAGAGGACCTGGGTTCAATTCCCAGCACCCACATGGCAGCTTACAACTGTCTGTAACTCCTGTACCAGAGATCTGACACCTTCATACCAATGCACATAAATAAAGCTAAATAAATTTTAAAAAATCTACATCCACTCTGCTTAAGAAGAAAATAAAAGCTGGGCTGTGGTGGTAAAATGTCTTTAGTCCCAACACTCTGGAGGCAGAGGCAGGCCCAGTTTATAGGGCCAGTTCCAGGACAGCTAAGACTACACAGTAAAACTCTGTTTTGGAGGGGGTTGTGTATGTGTGTGTGTGTGAGGAATAAAAGATTAACTCAGGAGGCAGAGGTAGGTGGATCTCTTTGAGTTTGGGCCTAGTATATAGTGCTAAGTTCTAGGCTAGCCAGGGGCTACATAAGTAAGATCCAGTCCCAAATCAAATTTATTCCTGTTTTGTGGGGGTTCAAATTTTGGTGATAAAGTTTCAATTCTTCAACCCTCAAAAGTCCATGGGACTGGGCATTGTTTAGCTAATACTTGTGGAGCTAATACCCATGGAGCCAAACTGTTCTTTTGGGGGGTAGAATTCCAATTTGTTTTTTAAAAATAATTTTTTTATGTACATATCTATCCGTGTGATAGCTGTCAGATTTCCCTGAAACTGGAGTTACAGACATTTATCAGCTGCCTCATGGGTGGTGAGAATTGAACCTAGGACCTCTACAACAGCCAGTAAATGCTCTTAACCACTGAGCCATTTCTCCAGTCCTAGAATCCCAATTTGCAAAAAAATCCCTAAGAACAAAAGTTTTTAAATAAACACTTAAGTAGCTATAAAGAGTATGCACGAGACATGACTAAAATCTTGTATTACAAGCTAAGTTTTGAGGTTATACGTATCTCTTGAAGTTAAAAATGATCAAGAGGGGTTTGTGACCTGCATGTGTAGTCCCAAGTCAAGAGGGTCCCTGGAGCCCAAGAATTCCACCAGTACTATTCTGGGTAACACAGAAGCCCATTAAAAACAACCTTCACAGGCAGGAGAGATTATGTGCTCAGTGGTTAAAAGCACTGGCTGCTCTTCCCGAGGTCCTAAGTTCATTTCTCAGTAACCACCTGGTGGGTCACGTATATCTATAGTAGAATCTGATGCTTTCTTCTGCTATAAAGGTATACATGTAGATAAAGAGAACTCATACATAAATCTTAAAAAAAAAATGTTACAAAGCCTTGTGTATGATAAACTGTTTCTTATACTAATGCTACAAGAGGACACTTTGGAGACAGTGGATTAGGGCCTTTTATCTATTCATAAACCTGTGCAATTTTTATTTATCTACTTTTCTAGCTGAGTATTGAAACTTGTGTTTCAGGAATGTTAGACAAGTGCCCCATCACTACCCTGTATTTCCAGTCCTTTCAATCTTGCAGTTACTTTACATTCCAGGTAGGCCTTTAACTTGTGATCCCTTCTTGCCCGAGAAGCCGAGATCACGGGCTTGTGCCATCAGGCCCTGTGTTCATTTTAATCATGTAAGAAACGGGACTACCAGTAAATCTTTGGATGTTATGTGCTACAATAGTACATTGTGTTTTCAACAAAGTATTGAGACCCTGACATCTTTTGTCAGCAGCCTCAAAAGCTGTTTGTCAGCCAAGGTTAGGGTTAGCAGCTCAGGAGGCAGTGGGGCAGTTCCAGACAGCCACTCAAAGGTTTGTGTGAGCCATGGCACTTGTGGGAGTCAGTTCTGCCTGGCTACCTTTTAGGAAGTTTTCTCTTCTGAGATGGGAGTGGGGTCTTGAGTCCATGGCTTCCACAAGACATTACATACATCAAGGACCTTAACATCTCTTAAGGTATGGAGCACAGGGCAGAAACACACAAACTACAGACCCAGGACACCCACTTTTCCTATTAAGTAGGATCCTGCACTTCACTACTTCCAGGTAGGGGTGTTTAAAAATCAACCTTGGAGAGCCAGTTGTATTACCACACAGGCACTCAGGGTTAAACTCACTACAAAACTAGGTAAGGTTTCATAGTTTGAGATGTAACAGCTTAGCGCCACATCACCCACAACAGGTAGGAATTCTTTCACCCCACCCACTGGATAAGGTTGTCTTCAGCTTTTTATACCTTTTTGGTGGTACCTTTTTTAAAAATTATTTCATGAATTGGTGTTGGCCTGCATGTATAATTGTGTAAGGGTATCAGATCTTAGAATTACAGTTGTTAGTTACCATGTGGATGCTGGGAAGTGAACCCAGGTCCTCCAGGAGTCAATGCTTTTAACTGCTGAGCCATCTCTCCACCCTGGCCTTGGCTAGGATTTAGAATTGGCTTAGCCTCAAGATCCTTTTGAACAGACTCTAGTCTTTAATTAAAAATTGACTAGCAAATATCCTGTGTTTAATTAGATTGTTTCTGTAGTCAGAAACCGCATTCTGGTGCTTCATTAGGAATAGCCTCCCCAAACATCACCTTTACCAGAGGCAAACATTGTGGGCTGGCAACCATCAGCTAGGCTATTACCACCCCCCCCAACCCCAGCTGAGACAGCCCAACAACTGCACCACTCCAGCTGCCTTTCATGACATCAACAAATGCAAAGGCACACCTTTGGTTAAAGGTTTTCCAACTGAGTCTCTTTGTAATTCTTTTCGTAAGCTTGACTCAACATGAAGTAGAATATAGACATCAGGTATTTCTGAAAACAAGTTTTATTTAAATAAGGGTTTAAATACATTACATAACATTAAAACTGGAAAAGAAAAAAAGCCCAGTTTTTTCCTTCACATGGCACTGGGCAGCTGCTAAAAGTGAATGAGAACCTCTGCAGCTAGCCACATGGCATCAGTTTGGTACTTATTCCCTTGTCTTAGGTCTTAACATTCCTTAGCTAGAATTGATTACTATAGAGATTGCCCTGGTGGTGGGCCAGATGTCCATGACTTCTCTGGAAAGGTGGCCCTTTGAGTTCTGCCTACCTGGCCAGATACCAGGAGTCCCTGCCAGATTCTTCCTTTGGTGGCATAGCTGCTGTGATGTTACCCATTTTCCTGTCCAC
>PVIH01014991.1:0-21354 GCA_004025045.1 Sigmodon hispidus
GGGGAAGAGACCTTGAATAAGGATATACAGGGATGAAAAAAAAAATTCAGAGGGAAAGATAAACACAAAGAAAATATAGGTGTAGCAATCTTATTTGTATTTCTTCCCTTGATAAGCCATGCCTATCATTCTTATCCTCTGTATAGTTATTGTTAACTCTTCCACATTTTAAATTCTTTTTACTGTGTTTTTTTTTTTTGATAAATACAAAATAAAGAAGAGAGAAAAAAAAAAAAAAAAAAAAAAGAAACTCCCACTGTGCTTCCGCCCCAGGTAGTCCTGTATTTAAGCTGAGATGGGGACTCAATAAAGGGCATTCTCTTTGAACAAATAAACCAAGTGTCTGTGATGTTTTCAATGTGCAGGCATGAGCCTGACTCGACAACCTCCAGTAGTGCAGGCTGTTACAGTTCGAGGCCTCAGTGAGATCAGGTATTCTGGAAGAAACTGATGGATTATCCTCAAAGAAGTGTGAAATTCAAATGAAGTAACTTCAAGCCCAGCACCTGACTGGAAGCCCAGGGAGATTAGGTGTGCTGAACACATGCTACAAGATCATCCTCAGAAGGCTGGTCAGTGAAATATGTTAAAGAGAGGTTGTACTGCATATTTTCAAAAATGGGTGCCAGTATAGAAACCTGGCACTGTCATTTAGGCACAGTCTGCACAATTTCTTTTTTTTTTTTTAAAGTTGTACTTGTGAATCAAACAAAGAATAAAGAAAGAAGAGTTTTGGTTGTTTCCTCAGGGGACTAAGATTTCACAGATGGTGCATAGTAAAAGAGGCTCTTTTGAGCAACCATGTGAAGGTAATAGAGTGGCTCACACAGGTGCCATGAACCACTAAAGAAATTTTTGCATAAGGAATCTACTTAATCTATAAGGGACTTTGAATAGGAAATAAATTTAATAAAGCATTGGTTTGTTTGGCCATTGCTAAGTGCCTCTATTTTCCAGGGTGTGAGGGTAGCTGCTTCCCTGGATTGCAGTTTTCAGTGACTGACATAAACTGACATTCAGGTGTCTTTGTGGTTTTGACTACCTAGACCATTCAGCGTATGCTGGCTGATCAAAATTTTGTTCTTCAGAAAGGGCTTGGCCCAGCCAGAGACAAAGAAATATGTTGTTCAGTGGATTTATGATGTGAGGAGCCAATTGGAAAAATTTTTCTTGAGGGCAGGAAGCCATCAGAATCTCAGAGAAATGCATGCATGATCCTCTCCACCAAAGGAAGCACAGGTGTCAGATCAGCAGCTCATGTATTTTTTAAAATTTATTTACTGATTCATTTATTTTTGTAGATTAAAATCCTTTTCATCCATGTATCCCCTTGTTCAAACTTCCTACTTCTTTCCAAACCCTAATGGTCAGGCTTCAGCCTCCCTCCCCCATCCTCTCACCACCTCCACAGAAAGGGAAAGAGGTCCAAACATGGATTAGCTCAGCATGCAGTCCAGGCAAGTTTGATTTCCTGATCCTAATATCAAAACTGAGTTAGGTGTTCCTCTGGAGAGAGTGGGCTTCAAGGACAGTTCATGCACAGAAAAACAGTCTGAACCCTCTCCTTGAGGCTCCACATACTGCCCATGTCAGTGGACAGTTGCCTATCTTTAGAAGGCCTACTTTCTTTTCCTGATGGCTTCCAGGTGGCTGTTCTTGATTCAGTGAGCTCCCCAGAGCTTCAGCCAGCCATCACTGTGAGAATTTTCCTCATAGTCCCTATCCTCCTGCACAAATAGTCTCTCTTCATGCTATCAGCTGGACCAGAGACACAGCCCAGTGCTCAGCCATGTATATCTGCCACTACCTCTATTCATTGTTGGATGTAAGTTCTGTGTTGGCACTAATTGATTGAAGACCTACCCAGGAACATCCTGTGAGTTCTTGAAGGTTTCCCTAAAACTGGTCTTTTTCCAGCCCCACATTGGCTTCCTCTATTAAGATTTTCATTACTTTTTTTTTTCCTCTCCCTCCTAGTTGTTCCTCTCATTCAATCATCTCCTTCTCTTATGATTTGTTTTCACATCTTGGTTGGAACCCCTTATGCCCTCAACTAGATAAAGAGATCTTTGTTTCCCCCCCTAGGAATGTTTCTTTTAAGTTCTTTCAGATCCCAAGCTATTTATGGCTTTTGGTTTGCAGGTTAGGTTTTCCTTCCTTTTTGTTTAAAGTCTAGTAATGAGTAAGTACATTCCTTGCTTATTTACCTGGGTTTGTGATACTTCACTCAGGAGGATGTTCTACAAATCTATCCATTTGTCTACAAATTTTAGAATATCATTCTTTTTTTTTCTTTACTTGTGAGTAGTACTCCTTTATGTAGATGTACAACATTTTTGTTAATTCCTTCTTCAGTTGAGTGGCATCTAGGTTGATTCCAACTTCATGCAATTATAAGTAATGTTGCTATGAATATAGTTAAGGTAATAATGCCTTAAGAGTGTGAATGTGCATAATGTGCATCTTTAGGGTATGTGGCCAGTAGTGATATTGCTGGATCCTTGGGGAAATTGACTCCAAGTTTTCTGAGGAACCACCATACTGCAATCCAGGGTAGCTGAACAAGTTTACAATCGCTCCAATAATGGAAGAGTGTTCCCCTTGCTCTGCATCCTCTTCAGCATAGTTTGTCTTATGTGTGTTTATTCTTAGCCACTCAGACTGGTGTAAGGTGATATTTTAAAGTTGTTTTGATTTGCATTTCTCAGATGATGACTAAAGATGTTGAGAAAATTTTCAAGTGCCTTTCAGGCATTTGTAATTCTTCTGCTTAAAAGTCCCCTCTTATTTCTGAAAATCATTTTTAATTCGGTTGTTTAGGGTTTTAGGCTCTAGTCTTTTAGTTCTTTATATATTTTAGAAATCAGTCATCTGTCCCATTCTGTAGTCTGTCATTTTGTCTTGTTAATGATGTCCTTTGCCTTAAAAAAGCTTGGCAAATTCAAGAGATCTCACTTATTGATTGTTGTTCTTAGTGTCTGTGCTACTGGTGTTATATTTAGGAAGTGGTTACCTGTGCCAATGCGATGGAGAGTATGTTAAACATTCCTGCATTCTGGGATGAAGCCTACTTGATCATGGTGGATGATATTTTTTATATGTTGTTGTATAGAGATAGCCAGAATTGTGTTTAGACATTTATCATCATTATTCATAAGAAAATTCATCTGTAATTCTTCTTCTTGTTGCTTCTTTGAATGGCTTGGACATTAGGGTAATTTTGTCCTCACAAAAAGATTTTGGCTATTCCTCAAGTTTGTACTGTGTTAAAGAGTTTGAGAAGTGTTGGTATTTGAATGTTTGGTAGAATTCTGCACTAAATCCATCTGTACCTGGCTTTTTTCACTGGGAAGGCTTTAAATGACAGCTTCAGTTTCCTTTAAGGTTATAGGCCTTTTTAGGTATTTAATCTGATCTTGATTTAATTTTAGTTAATTGTATCTGTCCAAAAAGCTGTCCATTTCTTCTAGGTTTTCCATACTTGTGGAATATAGATTTTCAAAGTCTGACCTGATAATTCTCTGGATTTCCTGCGGGTCTGTTGTTATGTCCACTTTTCATTTCTGATTTTGTTGATTTGGATACTCTCTCTCTCTGCTTTTTGGTTACTTTGGATAAGGGTTTATCTATCTTGTAGACTTTCTCAAAGAACCAACTCTGATTCCTTGATTCTTTGCATTGTTCTTTTTATTTTAAATGTATTGATTTCAGCTGTAATTCTGATTACTTCCTGTTGTATACTCCTTCTAGGTGAGTTTGCTTCTAATTGTTCTAAGGCTTTCATCAGAGCTGTTAATTCTCTAGTGTGGGATTTCTCTATGCTTTTCATATAGGCATTTAGTGCTATGAATTTTCCTCTCAAGAGTACCTTCATAGTGTTGCACAAGTTTGGGTATTTTGTGGATTCATTTTCATTAAATTCTCAGAAGACTTTGATTTCTTTCTTAATTTCTTCCTTGACCCAGAGGTGGTTCAGTTAAGTGATGTTTGGTTTCCATGAGATTGTAGGTTTCCTGTGATTTTTGATGGTGTTAAACTCTAAATTTATTCCCTGGTGTGCTGATCTGATACAAGGTATTATTTCCATTTTTTTGTATCTATTGATATTTTCTTTATGACGTTTTATGTGGTCAATTGTAGAGAAAGTTCCATGTGTTGCTTCCAAATAATTATATTCCTTTGCATTTGGGTGGAAGCTTCTCCAATATCTATTAAATCCAAATGCATAAATCTTCAGGATTGAAATCTCATCTTGATCAATTTTTACTTAGATTAATAAGTAGTGTCCATCCTGGTTTCTTTTAATTGGCTTTAGTTTGAATTCTACTTTGTTAAATATTAGGATGGCAATACCAGCTTCTTTCTTAGGGACATTTGATTGGAAAATCTTTTCCCAACCTTTTATTCTGAGCCTGTGTTTGTCTTTAAGATTGAGATTTGTTTCTTGTAGGCAACAGAAGAATGGCTTCTGTTTTTGTATCCATCATGTTAGTGTGTGTCTTTTTATAGGTGAACTGAATGCATTGATATTAAGGGATATTAATGACCACTGATTGATATTTCCTGTTATTTTTTGGTGGTAACTTGTATGTATTTCATTTCTGTGGGTTTTTCTTCTGTTGGGTTATTTTTTGTCATTTTATGGGTACATCTGGTATCCTTAGTTTGGATTTTTTCCTCTAGTACTTTCTAAAGAGGCAGATTTGTAGAAAGGTATTATTTAAGTCTGACTTTGTCATGAAATATCTTGTTTACTCCATCTATAGTGATTGATAATTTTGCTGTGTACAGTAGTCTAGGTTGACAACCATGCTCTTATAGTGTCTGTATAACTTCTGACCAACACCTTCTTGCTATCATTGTTTCCACTGAATAGTCAGGTGTTATTCAGATGAGTCTGCCCTTATAGATAAGTTGCCCCCTTTCTTCTGCAGCTCTTAAAATCTTTCTTTTTTTTTTTGTTCTACATATAATGTGGGTTAATTATTACACGGTTAGCAGAATTTTTTGGTGTCAAATCCATTTGGTGTTCTGTAAGCTTCTTCTATCTTTATAGACGTTTCCTTCTTTATTAGGAACATTTTCTCTTATGATTTTATTGAATACATTATCTGGGCCTTTGAGCTGGAATTCTCCTTTTATTCCTATTATTCTTGGGTTAGATCTTTTCAGGGTGTCCCAAATTTCCTGAACATTTTGTGTTATTACTTTTTTGGTTTTAGTGTTTTTATTTGACTTATGTATCGATTTCTGCTACTCAGTCTTTTACTCCAGAGTTTCTGTCTTCCATTTCTTGGATTCTGTTGGTTATGCTTGTGTCTGTAGTGTCAGCTCTTTTCTCCAGAATTTCTATGTCCACCGTTGCCTCATTTTGTGCCTTTTTTTATTGCTTCTGTTTCACTTTTTAGTTCCTGGAATGTTTCTTTCATTTTTTGGTTTTTTTCTTTTCTTGATTTTCTTTCCAGGATTTGTTCATCTCTTCCAATATTTTGTTTGATTTTCTTCTGTTTCTTTAAGGGAATTTTTTTATATCTTCTTTGAAGGCTTGAGTAATCTTCATAAGGTATTTCAGTATTGTTTTCTTTTCTTTTTTTCTTATTCCTCTTCACTGATCTGTTCAGTTCTTGTATTTATAGAACCATCATTTTCTTCTGGTGTTGCCTTATTCTTTATATAGCTATATGTATTTTTGCACTTTTATCTGTCTGGTGCTTCTGTGGTTCACAATTAGTCAGCTCCTAGTCAGTTGTGACTAGACGGCTTATATGTCTCCTCTTAGTCTGAGCAAGGTGTCTATTCAAACTTTTACTGGACTCTAGACAGGGGACTTCATTCACATGGCCTTCAGTCCTTTTCTGATGATGTAGTTTGCCCTCATCACAGGGCCTAGCCAGGCAGGGCCTAGGGTTTTCTTTTGGGAAGAGTCTGAGATCAGACCCTTGGGTGCAAGCTCCACCACAGAGATGAATTCTCTGGACTGGGGCTGGCAAACTCTTAACCAAATTAAACAAAAAAGGGGAAGACCTACTTCAATAAAGCTAGAAGTTGGCAATCCTTATAATAGATATGAATGAAATTCCAGAAAATCATAATGTATAATCATATACATTATAAATTTATTTTGATAAATTGAAGATTCAGAAAAAAGTGGTGAGTTGTCAGATATCAAAATTAAATCTAAAATCAATGAACAATTTTAACAAATGCAAACTTTGTAGCCTTGAAATATTTGAAATACTAATAAAATACTCTATGCTAAAAATATAAAACAGCAATAACACAAGCAAACACAAAAATTATGGATGTAATACAGAATTCTACTATAACTTAAGAACTAAGACAAATACATGTCATATGCTTTCATAAAACTTAAAATAAACAAAGCCCTTAAAAGTTACAAAGTCAGTGAAACCCTGACATTAATCATAGTATTTCTTTTTTTAAATATTTATATATATATACATATATATATATAATTTGGTGTTTTTACATCATGTATCCCATCAAACTCAGTTATAAGACCTCTGTGAATCATGCTCATTCTTATGATCTCTCCATTTAAAAAACTGTCCATTCATGCTGCTCATTTAATTACTGGAGCATAATTAAACTCTCTGTGCCTAGACCCTTAAAGAAAACAAGTCTTTCCTCACCCACCCCATTGCCAGAGTCCATCAATGAAGAAAGTGAGGCCTTGTGTCATTTAGCTATGTTCTAGCATTGAGTTATTGTGTACAATGACATCTCTCTCTTTTTATACTTTTTTTTTAAAGTCCTCTACTGGGTGAGTATGTCCCCAGCTTCTTTCTGGGTTTGTGATACCTTGCTCAGGAGGATATTCTCCATATCCATCCATTTGCTGCAAATTTTAGTGTATCATTTTTTTATTACTCCTGAGTATTACTCCATTGTGTAGATGTGCCACAGTTTGTTAATTCATTCCTCAGTTGAGGGGTACCTAGGTCATTTGCAGGCTCTTGCTATTACAAATAATACTAATAGTAACATAGTTGAGCTTAGGCTTTTGGGGTGTGAATATGCTTTTTTAGGGTATATGCCTAAGAGTGGTGTTTCTGGATCCTTGAGAGATTGATTCCCAATTTTCTGAGAAACTGCCATAATGCATTCCAAAGTGGCTGAACAAGTTTACACTCTCACCAATAATGGAGAAGCATTCCACTTGCTCTGCATCCTCTAGTCATAGGCTGTCATCTGTGTATTTAATCTTAGCCATTTTGACAGGTATAAGGTGGCAACTCAAAGTTGTTTTGATTTGCATTTCTCTAATGACATACTTGGTTTTTCTATTATTCCAAATATAATTGAGTATTGTTCTTTCAAGCTCTTTAAAAATTTGTGTTGGGATTTTGATGGGAATTTCATTGAATCTCCAGATTGCTTTTGATAAGATGGCCATTTTTACTCTGTTGATCCTACCTATCCAAGAGCATGGGAGATCTTTTCACTTTCTGATATCCTCTTCAATTTCTTTCTTCAGTGATTTAAAGTTTCTGTCCAACTGATCTGTTACCTCTTTGGTTATATTTTCAGCAAGATATTTAATGCTATTTGCAGCAATTATAAAAGGTGATACTTTCCTTGTTTCTTTTTCAGTCCTTTAATCCTTAGTGTATAGAAGGGCTACTGATTTTTTTGAGTTAATCTAGTATCCTGCTATATTGCTGAAGGTGTTTATCAGTTCCAAGTGTTCCCTGACACAGTTTTGCTGGTCACTTATGTATATGATCATATCATCAGCAAATAAAGATAGTTTTACTTTCCCTTTTCCAATTTTTATCCCCTTAATCTCTTTTTGTTCTCATATTGCTTTAGCATGTACTTTCAGAACTATGTTGAATAAATTAGAGAAGAGTTGACAGCCTTGTTATGTTTTTTATTTTAATGGGATTCCTTTTTTTTTTTTTTTTTTTTTTTTTTTTTTTTTTTTTTTTTTTTTTTTTTTTTTTTTTTTTTTTTTTTTTTTTTTTTTTTTTTTTTTTTTTTTTTTTTTTTTTTTCATTTAGTTTCATTTTGGCTGTCAGCTTGTTGTAAATTGCCTTTATTATATTTAGGTAATTTCCTTGTATTCCTGATCTCTCCAGGACTTTTATCTTGAGTGTTGGATTTTTTCACAGGCTTTTTCATGATATAAAGAGATGATCATATAGGGTTATTTTCCTTCAATTTGTTTATATGATGTAAGACATTTACAGTTTTGTGTATGTTGAACCATTCTTACATTTCTGGGTTGAAGCCTATTTGATCACAGTGGATAACTTTTTTATATAAATTTTATTCAGTTTGCATAATTATATTGAGAATTTTTGCATCAGTGTTCATAAGGGAGATTGTTCTCTTATTCTCTTTCTTTGTTGCATCTTTGAGTAGGTTGGGTATCAGGATTATGGTAGCTTCAGAAAAAGAGTTTGGCAGTGTTCCTTCAGTTTCTATTGTATAGATTTTTTTTTTTTTTGAGTACTGGTATTAGTTCTTCTTTGAATGTCTGATAGAATTCTACACTGAAATGATCTGGACCTGGCATTATTTTATTTTGGAGACTTTTAATAACAGTTTCAGTTTTCTTTGGGGGTCATAGGTGTATTTAAGTCTTTAATCTGATCTTGATTTAATTTTGGTAATTGGTACCTTCTACCTTTTCTAGGTGCATTTACTTCTATTTGTTTTAAGGCCTCCAGATGTGCTATTAGGTCTTTCTGTGAAATTTCTTTCTTTTTTGTTTTTTTAATTTATACATCTAGTGCCACAAATTTTTCTCTTAGCACAACTTTCATTGTGTCCCATAAGTTTGGGTATTTTGTGGATTTATTTTCACTAAATTCTAGGAAGATTTTTTATTTTTTTTTAACTTATTCTTTGACCCAGAGGTAATTCAATGTAGAGATGTTCAGCTTACATGAGTTTGTAGGTTTTCTGTGATATTTGTTGGTGTTTAATTCTAACTTTAGACTATGGTGCTCTGATATGATACAAAAGGTCATGATGCATATGACCAAATATGTGGTCAATTTAAGGAAAGTTCCATGAGTTGCTGAGTAATATGTATATTCCTTTGTGTTTGTGTGAAAGCTTCTTTAAATATCTATTAACTCCCTTTGCATGATAATATCTGTGAGACCACTGACTTTTCTTTTTAGTCTTTGTCTTGCTGACCTCTCTAAGGGTGAAATTAGGGTATTGAGGTTTCTAACTATTAGAGTGTGACATTTGATGTGAGGTTTAAGCTTCTTTAGTATTTCTTTTACATATGTAGGTGCCATTATATTAGGGTCATAAATATTCAGAATTGAGGTGTCATCTTGGTGGAATTTTTTCTGAGATGGATAAGAAATGTCCATCTTGATCTCTTTTGATTAATTTTAGTTTGAAGACTGTTTTTCTGGATATTAAGATGGCTACACCAGCTTGTTTCCTGGGGCCATTTGACTGAAAAGGCCTGAACTAAGCAGTATTGGGACAGTGGAACTTTGGGAATGTCTGCCTCCTGCCAGTGGGGGCGGGGATGGAGGGGGGATGGGGAGTTGTGGAGAAGAGAGAACAGCTTGATGTGGTGGGAGGGGGAAGGGACCTTGAATAAGGATATACAAAGATAGAAAGTGTGACTTCTTTTTTCATTATAATAAAAAAAAAAAAGAATAGGTTTTTCCAACCCTTTACTCTAAGCCAGTGTCTGTCTTTGAAATAGAGGTATGTTTCTTTTATATAGCAGAAAGATGGCTTCTGTTTTGTATCCATCATATAAGGGTGTGTTTTTTAAAAAGTGAATTGAGTCCATTGATATTAAGGGACATTAGTGACCACTGATTGTTTTCCTGTTATTTTTGGTGATAGCTTGTATGTATTTCCTTCCTTTGGGCTTTTCTTCTGCAAGATTATCTATTTTTTTTTTTTAAAAAAAAAACTTTCTTTCTTTCTTTATTTATTTATTTGCCTTGGTGTTTGCCTGGAACTGGAACTACAGACAGTTGTGAGCTGCCATGTGGGTGCTGGGAATCGAACCCGGGTCCTCTGGAGGAGCAGACGGTGCTCTTAACCGCTGAGCCATCTCTCCAGCCCCAAGATTATCTATTGTTTGTGGTTTCATGGGTGTATTTGGTATCCTTAGGTTGCAGTTTTCCCTCTAATGCTTTCTGAGGGGCTGGATTTATAAATAAATATTGTTTAGATCTGACTTTGTCATCAAATATCTTATTTACCACATCTATGGTAATTGATAAATTTGCTGGATATAGTACTCTCAGATGGCAGCCATGCTCTTTTAGTGTCTGTATAATGCTTTACCAAGACCTTCTTACTTTTATTGTTTCCATTGAATAGTCTGGTGTTATTGTGATTGTTTTGCCTTTATAGGTAAGTTGGCCATTTTCCTTTGCAACTCTTAATATTATTACTGTTCTGTATGTTTTGTGGCTTAATTAGTATGTGGCAAGTAGACTTTTTGGAAGGTCTAATCTATTTGGTGTTCCTTAAGCTTCTTATATCTTTATAGTCATTTTCTTCTTTAGGTTTGGAAAGTTTACTTTTTTATGGCATTCAGAAAGACTTGACATGTAGAAAGCATAAAAGATTGAAGAAGACAAAGACATTTTGAAATTTATATTTTCTTCTATCTCTATAAGAATGATTTTTAAAATGTCATCGTACTTCATGTTGTATCAAATGTCTGTAATTAAAAAGTCAGATTTGACAAAAGAACACATGATAAAATTTTTCTTTTTTACCCTTTTCTGTTTTTTTATTACGAATAATATAGTCACATTTTCTATCCCTGTATACCCTTCATCAAGGTCCCATCCCCTACCACCAGATCAGGTTATTCTTTAATCTCCACATCTCCCTACCCCACCCCTCAAGGGCAGGCAATGCCAAGGTCCCAGTATCCTGATTGCTTAGTTCAGCAGCCACTCCTGGCAAATCCATTTTCTCCCCCGAAACTCAAGACTGAGGCAGGTATTGCTCTAGGGGGAGAGGGATCCAAGGAGTCAGTCCAAGGTGTTTCTGATCCCAAGCTGTTCAGTGGTTGTGGTTTGCAGCTTGGGCATGCTTTGCTTTTTTCTTGTTTGTTTGTTTGTTTACAGTCCACTAATGAGTGAGTACATCCCCTGCTTATCTTTCTGGGTTTGTGATATCTCGCTAAGGAGGATATTTTCCAAATCCATTCATTTGCCTGCAAATTTTAGGACATCATTTTTTTTTTTACTGCTGAGTAGTACTCCATTGTGTAGATGTACCACAGTTTCTTAATACATTATTCAGGTGAAGGGCATCTAGGTTTTTTTTCAGGTTCTTGCTATTAAAAATAACGCTGCTATGAACATAGTTGAGTAATGCCTTTGGAGTATGACTGTGCATCTTTAGGGTATACGTTCACAAGTGGTATTGCTGGGATTTGGGGAGATTGATTCTCAATTTTCTGAGAAACCGACATATTGCATTCCAAAGTAGCTGAACAAACTTATACTCCCATCATCAATGAAGGAGTGTACCCCTTGCTCCGCATCCTCTTCATCATTGGCTTTCATCAGTGTCTTTTATCTTAGCCAATCTAACAGGTTTCAGGTGGTATATCAAAGTTGTTTTAATTTACCTTTCTCTGATGGCTAAAGATGATGGGCACTTTTTCAGGTGCCTTTCAGCCATTTGTAATTCTTCTGCCGAGAATTGCCTTTTTAGATATGAACCCCATTTTTTGATGGAGTTAATCAAGGTTTTGAGCACTAGATTCTTGAGTTCTTTATATATCTTAGAGATCAGTCCTCTATCACTTGTACAGTTGGTGAAAATCTTTTCCCATTCTGTAGGCTGTCATTTTGTCCTATTGACAGTGTCCTTGGCTTTACAGAAGCTTCTCAGCTTCAGGAGATCCCACTTCTTGAATGTTGATTTAGTGTCTGCGCTACTGGTGTTATATTTTGGAAGTGGTCACCTGTGCCAATTCATAGAAGTGTACTTCACACTTTATTTTCTATCAAGATAAAAGTGACTGGGTTTATTTTGAGGCCTTTGATCCACTTGGATTTGACTATTGTGCAGTCTGACAGGCATGGATCTATTTTCATTTTTCTACACACTATCATACAGCTATGACAACACCATTTGTTAAATATACTATCTTTTTTCTATTAAATATTTTGGGCCTCTTTGTCGAAGATCTGGTGTTCATAGGTTTTTGGGTTAAAGTCTGGATCCTCAGTTCTATTCCACTGATCCACAAGTCTGTTTTAATGCCAGTACCAGGCTGTTTTTATTACAGTAGCTTTTATTACAGTAGCTGAAGTCAGGGATGGTGATGCCTCCTGATGTTCTTGGTTGAGCAAATTTGTTTTGGCAATCTTGGCTTTCCTATTATACTAAATGAAATTGAGTATTGTTCTTTCAAGGTCCAAAAAATATTGTGTTGTGATTTTGATTGGCAGTGCATTGAATCTGTAGATTGGTTTTGTGTAATTGCCATTTTTACTATGTTGATCCTACCTGTCCAGGAACATGGGAGAGCTTTCCATTTTCTGATATCCTCTTCAATTTCTGTCTTTAGTGATTTAAAAATTTTGTCAAAAAGATCTGTTACTTCTTTGGCTTTATTTACTCCAAGGTATTTAATACTATTTGCTGCTATTTTGAAGGGTAATGATTCCTTTTTTCTTTTTTATACATTTCATAAAGAATTTTTTAATAAATTTCATGAAGAATGTTTCCTTCTATCTTTAGTGTATAGAACGGCTACAGATTTCTTTGAGTTAATCTTGTATCCTGCTACATTCCTGTAGGTGATTATCAGCCATAAAATTTCCTTGAAGAATTTTGTGAGTCACTTATGTATACAAACATATCACCTGCAAATAGAGATAGTTTCACTCCTTTTCCAATTTGTAATCACTTAATTTTCTTTCATTCTCGTATTGCTTTAGCTAAAACTTCAAAAGCTATATTGAATAAGTAAGTAGAGAGAGCACATCCTTGTCAAATTCCTGCTTTTAGTGGGATTGCTTTGATTTTTTTCCATTAGGTTTGATGCTGGCTTTTGGCTTCTTGGAAATTTCTTTCATTATATTTAGGTATTCTCCCTGTATTCCTGATCTTTCCAGGGCTTTTATCATGAAGTAGTGTTGGAGTTTGTCAAAGGCTTTTTCAGCATCTAAGGATATTGACATATGGTTTTGTTCCTTTAATTTGTTTATATGATGGATAACACTTAAGATTTTTCATATGTTAAACCAGCCATGTATTTCTGGGATGAAGCGTACTTCGTCACAGTGGATGATATTTTTTTATATATTGTTGTATACAGTGTGATAAAATTTTGTTGAGAACTTTCGCATCAATATTCATGAGGGAAATTATTCTGTATTTCTCCTTTTTTGTTGTGTCTTTGAGTGGCATGGGTATTAGGTTAATTGTGGCCTCATAAAAGGAATTTGGCAATATTTTTTCAGTTTCTACTGTGTGAAATAGTTTGAAGATTAATGGTTATAATACTTCTTTGAATGTCTGATAAAATTTTGCACTGAAACCATCAGTATCATAGCTTTAATTTTGGGGGTAGCTTTTAATGACATCATCAATTTCCTTAAGGGTTATATGCCTGTTTAGGTAATTAATCTGATCTTCATTTAATTTTAATAAATGGTACCTGTTCAGAAAGCTATCCATTTCTTCTACGTTTTCCAATTTTGCAAAATATAGATTTTCAAAGTATGGTCTGAAAAATGTCTGGATTTCTTGGAGGTCTGTTTTTATGTCCCCCTTTTCATTTCTGATTTTGTTAATTTGGACACTCTCTCTCTGCTTTTGATTAGTTTGGATAAGGGCTTATCTATCTTGTTGCCTTTCTCAAAGAAACAACTATTTGATTCATTGATTCTTGTATTGTTCTTTTTGTTTCAATTGTATTGATTTCAGCTCTAAGTTTGATTATTTCTTGCCATCTACTCCTTCTAGGTGATTTTGTTTGTAATTTTTCTAAGGCTTACATCTGAGCTGTTATTTCTCTAATGTGGGATTTCTCTATGTTTTTCATATAGGCATCTAGTGCTATGAAATTTCCTCTTAAGACTTCTTTCTTGTGTCCCACAAGTTTGAGTACATTGTGGATTCATTTTCATTAAATTCGAGGAAGACTTTGATTTCTTTCTTAATTTCTTCCTTGACCCAGAGGTGGTTCAGCAGTGTGATGTTTAGTTTCTATGAATTGGTAGGCCTTTTTTGATTTTTTTATGTTGTTGAACTCTAACTTTAGGCCCTGCAGGTCAGATATGTTACAAGGGATTTTTTTCATTTTTTGTATCTGTTGATATTTGCTTTATGACCAATTATGTGGTCAATTTTAGAAAAAATTCCATGAGGAGCTTAGAAATATGTATATTCCTTTTCATTTGGGTGGAAGCTTCTGTAGATATCTATTAATTCCACTTGCATCATAACCTCTGTCAGACTTCTTATTTCTCTGTTGAATCCCTTTCTGCTTGTCCTATGCAGGGTTGAAATTGGGTTATTGAAGTCTCCTACTATCAGGGTGTGAGAATTGATGTGGGATTTGAGCTTTAGCAGTTTATCTTTTACATAGATAAGTGTCCTTAAATTAGGGCATAAATATTCACAATTGAAATCTCCTCTTGGCCAATAGTTCCTGTGATGAATAAGTAATGACCAACTTGGTCCCTTTTAATTGCTTTTAGCTTAAAATCTACTTTGTTAAATATTAGGATGTCAACCCCAGCTTGTTTCTTAGTACCATTTGACTGGAAAATCTTTTCCCATCCCTTTTCTCTAAGCCTTTGTCGGTCTTTGTGCTTGAGGTGTGTTCCTTGTAGGCAACAGAAGGATGGATTCTGTTGTTGTATCCATCTTGTTAGTGTGTGTCGTTTTATAGGTGAGTTGAGTCCATTGATATTAAGGGATATTAGTGACCACTGATTGATATTTCCTGCTATTTTTGGTGGTAACTTGTTTGAATTTCCTCTCTCTAGGATATTCTTCTGTGGGGTTATTGATTGTTTGTGGTTTTATGGGTTCATCTGGGGTCCTTAGGTTATGGGTTTCCCTCTAATACTTTCTGTAATACTGGATTAGTAGATAGGTATTGTTTCAGTCCGATTTTGTCATGAAATATCTTGTTTACTCCATCTATGGTGATTGATTATTTTTTCAGGGTATAGTATTCCAGATTGGCAGCCATGCTCTTTTAGAGTCTGTATAAATTTTGACCAAGCCCTTCTATCTTTCATTGGTTCCATTGAATAGTAAGGTGTTATTCTGATGGGTCTGCCTTTATAGGTAAGTTGGCCCTTTTCTTTTGCAGCTCTCAAAATTTTTTCTTTGTTCTGTATGTTTTTTGTCTTCATTATTATTTGGTGTGCTGACTTTTTTGGGGTCATATCTATTTGGTGTTTTGTAAGCTTCTTGAATCTTTATAGGCATTTCCTTTTTCCAGTTAGGAAAGTTTTCTTCTATGATTTTATTGACTACATTATCTGTGCCTGTGAGCAGGTATTCTTTTCCTTCTTCTATTCCTATTATTCTCATTAGGTCTTTTTATGGTGTCCCAGATTTCCTGAACATTTTGTTTATTACTTTTTTGATTTTATTATTTTCTTTGACTGATATATCTAATTGAGCTACTGAGTCTTCTACTTCAGAGATTCTATCTTCCATCTCTTATATTCTTTTGGTTATGCTTACATCTTAGTTTCCAGCTTTTTTCTTCAGGTTTTCTATTTCCATCTTTGCCTCATTTTGTGACTTTTTAACTGGTTCTATTTCAGTTTTTAGTTCCTGGCATGTTTCTTTCATTTTTTGGTTTACGTTTTCTTGGTTTTCTTTCAACAATTTGTTCATCTCTTCCAATTTTTTGTTTGTGCTGTCTTCTATTTCTTTAAGGGAATTTTTCATATCTTCTTTGAGGGCTTCAATGATCTTCATAAAGGTATTTTTGGTGTTGCTTCCTTCTGCTTCCTCTTCATTGCTTTGTTCAGGTTTTGTAGTTTTGAAACCACTTCTTTCTTCCAGAGTTGCCATGTTTTTCTTTATATTGTTATGTGTATTTTTCATTGACGTCTGTCCATGGCTTCAGTGGTTCATGGTTAGGTGGCTCCTGTTTAGTTGTGGTAAAAGGTCTTGTGTTTCTTCTGTCACCTCTGAGCAAGGGGTCTGCTCATACTCTGACTCTGCTCTGGGTGGGTTCTGAATTTCAAGTTCTCAGTTTTTCTCTGCTGATGCAGTTGGAGGTGGGGTGGCTATGCTGGTTCTCTCATTTTAGTATTAGCAGCTGGAAGAGCCCCTCACAGCCAGCCACTATTCCTGTTTGCGAAGTAGTATGTGTAGACAGGCACCACAGACAGAACCTGGACCCAGAACTGGACTGTTATAAGTGTGTGTGTGTGGGGGGGGGGTGGGTGCTGGGATTGGGATTCAGGTGCAGGGACCTGCTGACCTCACCTCACCTCACCTCTGGGCAGAGTCTGTGTCTGGATTTCAAAGTTCTCAGTCTTTTGTTGTAGCAGTTGGAGGTGGGGTGGCCATGCAAGTTTCTTTGTTTTAGTATCAACAGCTGGAGGAGCCCCTCACAGCCAGCCACTATTTCTGTCTCCTAGGGAGTGTGTGTAGACATGCACCACAGACAGATCCCAGTCCTGGAACTCCAGAAAGTTTTCTTCTTTGATTTTATTGAATATATTATCTGTGTTTTTGAGGTGGTATTCTCCTTCTTCTTTTCCAGTTATTCTTAGGTTTGTTCTTTTTATGTTGTTCCAAATTTCCGGGGTGTTTTGTGTTGTGGCTTTTTTGGTTTCAGTGTTTTCTTTGACTGATGTATCTATTTCCACTACTGACTCTTCCACTCCAGACATTCTTTATTTCATCATTTGGATTCTGTTGATTTTATTTGTATCCATAGTTCCTGTTTATTTCTTCAAATTTTCTATTTCCACCTTTGTCTTGTTTTCTGCCTTCTTTCTTGCTTCTACTTTAATTTTTAGTTCCTGAAATATTTCTTTTGTTTGTTGGTTTTTCTTGTCTTGGTTTTCTTTTATAAATTTGTTAATCTCTTCCAATATTTTTATATTTTTTTATTTCTTTAAGAGAAAATATTATATCCTCTGCTAAGGTTTCTGCAATCTTCATAAAATTGTTTTTAAGAATTTTTTATTTCTTTGTCAGTTCTTGGTGTCGTGGAACCAATATCTTCTTCTGGTGGTGCCTTGTTGTTCTTTATATTTTTATATGTACTCTCTCACTGGTATTTGCTCATTGTGTCTTTCATTCACTTTTAGTCAGATCTTAGTTGGTTTTAGTCTTTTATTGGTCCAGTGGTTGGGTGTATCAAGTCTGCT
The DNA here is from genome assembly GCA_004025045.1 of Sigmodon hispidus. NCBI lineage: Eukaryota > Metazoa > Chordata > Mammalia > Rodentia > Cricetidae > Sigmodon > Sigmodon hispidus. Next base: position 17,346 of record PVIH01014991.1, read on the forward strand.
CTGGATCCTCTATGTTCTGCATGATCTTTTACTCTGCTTTGGTCATAGGGTCTGCATGCTCTAAAGATGTCCATGTGTGATGACACAGCTGCTTTGAAGACAGTGTTTGGCCTTGTGTTGTCTCTCTTTCTGTGTGTTTTTGGGGGTTGATGCGTTTTTTTCCCAGCTTTATTTGATTAAGGGTTAGTGCTGGGTGTTTGTGCAGAGCTGGAGCTGGGACCTTGGCTTTAAAGAGGAAGTCTCCTGGAAGCCTAGGAGTTAGAATTTGTTCATTTCTTACTCTGTTTTGGGCACAGGTTCTGCATGCTCTGAAGATGTGTGTGTACGATGATGCAGCTTGCTTTGGAAGTAGGGTTTGTTCGTGGGATGTCCCACCTGCTGTGTTTCTGGAGATTGATGGCAGGGAGTATTTTTTTCTAGCTTTGTTTTGTTTAAGGCAGGACTAGATGTGGGCACAGGGATATGACTATGTCTCTGCTTCAGAGTGGAGATCTCCTTGTGGCCTAGGCATTGGAATTTGTTTACTTCTTATTCTGCTCTTGGCAGGGGGCTGCATAGTATCAGTTCATGCCTTTTAATGTAGATTTTGCTCAGTCTTTGCTGCTGATAGTTTTTCTTTTGGAATGAGGCTCTGCCAGGGTTCTTTGGCAGACAAGACCTATTCTTTGGGTTCACACTCATGCTTCCCCCTGCTAAAGTTGTTCTGTCTTATCCCTTAGGTGTAATAGATATAATTCAAAAAGAATTTAAGCTAACTATGATTCTCAACTGTTTCTCAATATAATCTGGTAATATTTTTTTTTTATTCCAGAAACACTTATGGTACTTAAAAAAATTCTGTTGGGATAAAAAGAGACAGAGCTCTTTGTAGGAATAGAACAGGGGCCTTCTTCCTGGAGCATGCTAGAGCCAAGCGAGGGTGTCACCTTCATGCCCAGGTTCTCCTTGAAGCTGGCCACACCACAATGGGATTCAGTTCCTTGCTGTCACAAGTGTTTATCTGGGTAAATTCTGATTTCCACTGCATCTCTCCCTTTTGTCTAAATCAGAAAGTTCTAAACTAAGTACAAGACTATATACCATAGGGATTATCATAAGGTTGTGACTGGGGAGGGGATGCACTAACATAAGCAACATTACACTGCAACTAATAAACAACAATTGCAAGGTACATCTTAATGTCTAGAATATTGATACAAGGCAATGTACAGGGATTGCTTCAAGGCTATTTATTTTGAATAATAAAGTTCTAATATCTGAATGATTTGCTGATATATGATGCAAAAGTAACCTCAACTATCAAGTCTTCAACACCATCAAGACCTGAGAGGGAAAATATATTACCTGAAGGCTTTAAGCATGAGAGGGTAACTTCCAAGATTTAGCAAAAGATGAGAGTTAACTACCTGGACAGTCACCTGCAGCTTCTCTGTAGGGTGGAAGCATTAACCTTCCTGGCTACAGGCCTAGAATGTCTGACATATCTCTTCAGAAGCAGGGTATTTTGGGGAAAGACTGTATTATCCTCTCCAGGCAGAATTCAGTAGTCTTTATTCTTCATCTTGCTCATCCAGATTGGAAAGTGTATATGCTGACAGCAGTTGGGGCAAGTGTAGTTCTTTTCTTATCAGGCCATTATCTGACATTACAGACATCTCAAAAAGCATCACAGACATCTCACAAAAAGGCTGTCTTTTTAGACAGGAGTTGCTGTGTCTCTCATGGCTGAATTCTAGAAGACAAAATCTTGAATGCCATATTTTCTCAGTCTATAAAGTGTTTGAAGATGCCTATCTATCTGATATATTCTAGAATGTTTATGGAAAGAATATGAATATTCTTACAGTTACATGGCAAATCTGAGAATCAGTAATCAGCAATTTCAGTAAACCAAGAGAGTGAAGCTGACATTGTAAGAATGCACATTCCATAAATGAGTGTACAATTTCTGCATAAGGGCTTCTCGTTTGACAATCTCATGAATATTAACTAGGATACACATATTATATAAAGTGGCGACAGCAACCTAACTACACATATTGTACAAAATATCTAAACAGAGTTATACAAAACAACTTGTGTGTATATTACAACAAATGTCAGACTAGCATACATAAACAGAGATAGATATTGCATTATGGAAGTGACAACATATTTAATATGCATTAACATGCAAAATATTTTTTTTCTTCTTTATTTTGTATTTAACAAAAAAACAGTAAAATGAATTTAAAATGAGGAAAAGTTAACAATAACTATAACGAGGATAAGAATCTTAAGCATGGCTTATCAAGGGTGGTAATGTAAATAAGATTGCTACACATATATTTACTTTGTGTTCAGCTTTCCCTCTGAAATTTTTTTTTCCATCCCTGTATATCCTTATTCAAGGTCCCTTCCCCCTCCCACCACATCTTGTCATTTTTCTTCTCTGCAAATCCCCATCCCCTCCTTGGGCAGGGAGCAGATAATCCTATGGTCCCACTGACCCAATAATGCTGGGATCAGTCTCCACTCCTGACCAAATCCAGTTTTATACCCCCTCCTTCAAGAGCGAGTCTGGTATTCGTATAGTTGGAGTGGGGTTCGAAGTGTCATTCCAGGGTCATTCCCCTACTAACAATGGAGGAGTGTTCCCCTTGCTCTGAATCCTCTTCAACATAGGCTGTCATCTGTGCCTTTTATCTTAGCCAATCTAACAGGTTTTAGGTGGTATCTCAAAGTTGTTTTGATTTGTATTTCTCTGATGGCTAAAGATGAGGAGCACTTTTTCAGGTGCCTTTCAGCCATTCATAGTTCCTCTGCTGAGAATTCCCTTTTTAGATCTGTACCCCATTTTTTGATAGGGTTATTCAAGGTTTTGGGCTCTAGATTCTTGAGCTCTTTATATACCTTAGAGATCAGTCCTCTATCACTTGTAGGGTTGGTGAAAATATTTTCCCATTCTGTAGGCTGGCATTTTGTCCTATTGACAGCGTCCTTGGCTTTGCAGAAGCTTCCCAGCTTCAGGAGATCCCACTTATTGATTGTTGGTCTTAGTGCCTGTGCCACTGGTGTTATATTTAGGAAGTGGTCACCTGTGCCAATTTGTAGAAGTGTATTTCCCACTTTCTTTTCTATTAACTTCAAAGTGGTTGGGTTTAAGTTGAGGTCTTTGATCCACTTGGATTTGAGTTCTGCAGGGTGACAGGCTTGGATCTATTTGCATTTTTCTACACACTTCCATCCAGTTATGACAACACCATTTGTTAAATATACTATCTTTTTTCCATTGAATGTTGTGGGCCTCTTTGTCAAAGATTAGGTGTTCAAAGGTTTTTGGGTTAATGTCTTGATCCTCAATTCTATTTCATTGGTCCACAAGTCTGTTTTTCTGCCAGTACCAGGCTGTTTTTATTACTGTAGCTCATTAGTATAGCTTGAAGTCAGAGATGGTGATACCTCGTTAGGTTCTTTTGTTGAGTAAAATTGTTTTAGAAATCCTGGCTTTCCTGTTATTCCAAATGAAATTGAGTATTGTTCTTTCAAGGTCCAAAAAATATTGTGTTGGGATTTTGATAGGAAGTGCATTGAATCTGTAGACTGCCTTTGGTAGAATTGCCATTTTTACTATGTTGATCCTACCAATCCAGGAAAATGGGAGAGCTTTCCAGTTTCTGATATCCTCTTCAATATCTTTCTTCAATGATTTAAAATTTTTGTCAAATGGGTCTGTTACTTCTTTGGTTATAGTTACTCCAAAGTATTTAATACTATTTGCAGGTAATATGAAGTGTAATGTTTCCCTTATTTCTTTTTCAGTTCTTCTATCTTTAGTGTATAGAAGAGCTACTGATTTCTTTGAGTTTATCTTGTATCCTGCTATATTGCTGAAGGTGTTTATCAGCTGTAGCAGTTCTTTGGAAGAATTTTGTGGGTCACTTATGTATACAATCATATCATTTGCAAATAGAGATAGCTTCACTTCTTCTTTTCCAATTTGTATCCCCTTAATCTCTTTTTGTTCCCT
>PVIH01014991.1:21454-51482 GCA_004025045.1 Sigmodon hispidus
CCTTTATTCCTGATCTCTCCAGGGCTTTAATCATAAAGGAGTGTTGGATTTTGTCAAAGGCTTTTTCCGCATCTAAGGATATGATCATGTGGTTTTGTTCCTTTAGTTTGTTAATATGATGGATAACATTTACAGTTTTTCGTATGTTGAACCAGCCCTGCATTTCTGGGATGAAGCCTACTTGGTCATGGTGGATGATTTCTTTTATGCATTGTTGTATACGGTTTGCCAAAATTTTGTTGAGAATTTTCGCATCAATATTCATGAGGGAAATTGGTCTGTAATTCTCCGTCTTTGTTGTGTCTTTGAGTGGCTTGGGTATTAGGGTGATTGTGGCCTCATAAAAGGAATTTGACAGTATTCCTTCAGTTTCTACTGTGTGAAATAGTTTGAGGAGTTACAGTAGTAATTCTTCTTTGAATGTCTGGTAGAATTCAGCACTGAAAACATCTGGACCAGGGCTTTTATTTTAGGGGAGGCTTTTAATGACAACTTCAATTTCCTTAACAGTTATAGACCTGTTTAGCTAATTAATCTGATCTTTATTTAATTTTGGCAGATGGCACATGTCCAGAAAGCTGTCCATTTCTTCCAGGTTTTCCATTTTTGTGGAATTCAGGTTTTAAAAATATGACCTGATAATTCTCTGTATTTTCTGGGGGTCTGTTGTTATGTCCCCCTTTTCATTTCTGATTTTGTTGATTTGGACACTTTCTCTCTGTTTTTTGATTAGTTTGGCTAAGGGCTTGTCTATCTTGTTAACTTTCTCAAAGAACCAACTCATAGATTCGTTGATTCTTCGTATTGTTCTTTTTGTTTCAATTGTATTGATTTCAGCTCTAAGTTTGATTATTTCCTGTCATCTACTCCTTCTAGGTGAGGTAGCTTCTAATTGTTCTAAAGCTTTCAGTTGGGCTGTTATGTCTCTCGTGTGGGATTTCTCAAGGTTTTTCATATAGGCATCTAGTGCTATGAATTTTCCTCTTAAGACTGCTTTCATTGTGTTCCACAAGTTTGGATACGTTGTAGATTCATTTTCGTTGAATTCTAGGAAAACTTTGATTTCTTTCTTAATTTCTTCCTTGACCCAGAGGTGGTTCAGCTGATTGATGTTTAGTTTTCATGAGTTGGTAGGCTTTCTTTGGGTTTTGATGTTGTTGAACTCTAAATTTAGGCCCTGGTGGTCCAATATGTTACAAGCGATTATTTCCATTTTTTTGAATCTGCTGATATTTGCTTTATTACCAATTATGTGATCAATTTTGGAGAAAGTTCCATGAGGAGCTGAGAAATATGTGTATTCCTTTGCCTTTGGGTGGAAGGATCTGTAGATATCTATAAAATCCATTTGCATCATAAGCTCATTTAGACTCCTTATTTCTCTGTTGAGGCTCTGTCTGATTGATCTATCCAGGGTTGAAGTGGGGTATACAAGTCTCCTATTATTAGGATGTAAGAACTGATGTGGGATTTGAGCTTTAGCAGTGTTTCTTTTACATATGTAGGTGCCCCTATATTAGGAGCATAAATATTTAAGATTGAAATCTCCTCTTGACCAATTTTTCCTGTGATGAATAAGTAGTTACCATCTTGATCCCTTTTAATTGCTTTTAGCTTAAAGTCTACTTTGTTAGATATTAAGATTGCAACCCCTACTTGTTTCTTAGGACCATTTGACTGTAAAATCTTTTCCCAATCCTTTTTTCTAAGCCTGTGTCTGTCTTTGAAGTTTAGATGTGTTTCTTGTAGGCAAAAGAAAGATGACTTCTATTGTTGTATCCATCTTGTTAGTGTGTCAAGTTTTATAAGAGAGTTGAGACCATTGATATTAAGTGAAATTAGTGACCATTGATTCATATTTTCTGCCATTTTTGTTGGCAACTTGTTTGTATTTCCTTTCTCTAGGGTATTCTTCTGTGGAATTATTGATTGTTTGTGATTTCATGGGTGTATCTGAGGTCCTTAGGTTGTAGTTTTCCCTCTAATACTCTCTGTAGTCTTGGATTGTTAGATAGATATTCTTTCAGTCTGACTTTGTCCTGAAATACCTTGGTTACTCCATCTATGGTGATTGATAATTTTGCAGGGTATAGTATTCTAATTTGGCAGCCACGCTGTTTTAGCATCTGTATAACTTCTGACCAAGCCCTTCTAGCTTTCATCACTTCCATTGAATAGTCAGGCGTTATTCTGATGGGTCTGCCTTTATATGTGAGTTGGCCCTTTTCTTTTTGCAGCTCCTAAAATTTTTTTCTTTGTTCTGTATGTTTTGTGGCTTGATATAATTCTTCTATGTTTTTAATGAAAACGTTATCTGTGCCTTTGAGCTGGTATTCTTCTCCTTCTTCTATTCCTATTATTCTCAAATTAGGTCTTTTCATGATGTCCCAAATTTCCTGAACATTTTGAGCTATGGCTTTTTTAGTTTTACTATTTTCTTTGACTGATGTATCTTTTTGAGCTACTGAGTCTTCCACTTCAGAGTTTCTATCTTCCATCTCTTGAACTCTGTTTGTTATGCTTGTATCTGTGTTTCCAGCTTTTCTCTTCAGGTTTTCTATTTTCATCTTTGCCTCATTTTGTGCCTTTTTTATTGCTTCTATTTCAGCTTTTATTTCAGCTTTTAGTTCCTGGCATGTTTCTTTCACAGATTTGTTCATCTCTTCCAATTTTTTGTTTGTATTTTCTTCTATTTCTTTAAGGCTTTTTTTCATATCTTCTTTGAGAGCTTCGATGATCATCGAAAAGGAATTTTTGTTGTTGCTTCCTTCTGTTTCCTCTTCATTGCTCAGTTCAGGTCTTCTATTTGTAAGATCGCCACTCTCTTCTGGAGTTACCATGTTGTCCTTTGTATTATTATGTAATTTTTTGCACTGACGTTTGCCCATGGCTTCAGTGGTTCACGATTAGATGGGTCCTGGTCAGTGGTGGCACTTGGGTTTGTGTGCCTCTCTGGTCAGGGTCTGAGTCTGTCCTTCAGAGACCCCTGCAGTTGTTGGTTCACTCAGTTCGAGGTGGCAGTGGGTAGCTGTGCAAGTTCCCTCAGCAGGAGCTGTCGATATGGTGACTGGCAGAGTTTATCTGCCCCTGCTCCAGAGTGCACTGAGACTCTGCAGACAGCACTTGGTCCAGGAGTGGACCCGGAAGCTATGAGAGCTCAAATCTCCCTCCCAGGCTGGGATATAGGCGCTTGGGCCTGGTGACCCCTCCTCACCTCTGGGCGGGGTTTAAGTCTGTCCTCCAAAGACCCCTGCAGTTGTTGGCTTGCTCAGTTTGAGGTGGTGGTGGGTAGCCATGCAAATTCCCTCAGCAGGAGCTGTGCGTATGGTGACCGGCAGAGTTTATCTGCCCCTGCTCCAGAGTGCATTGGGACTTTTCAGACAGCACTTGGTCCGGGAGCGGAACCCGAAGCTATGGGCACAAAATATTTTAAACAGAAGTAAAGACATATGCAAAATCAGACAATTATACATTTACCTTTCTATCAATGTACAGATTATCTCAATCAAATATATAGAAAAATTTCCTATTTGTATCAATATACAAGACTTAAATTTGTGTCAATATGCAGATTATCTCAATTGAACACATAAAATAATTCCCTTCTTGTATCAATATACAAACATGGCAATTTATTTTATTCCTTCTTTGGCTAATATTTGTTTGCAGGTAGATATAATAATCTTCTATCTTTTCTTCTTTCTCTTCTTTAAAGGAGTTGCTACATCTATAATATTCTATCCTCTACCCAAGATTAACTTATAACCATCCTATATGAATGATAATTATCTTTAACCATCAGATGACAAACTTATAGAGAGAGGGATGTAATTTTCTCATTAGGTTGCTTCATGCTGACTTTTGTGTAATGGTATCTCTTTGGGGTCCTGTAAAACTAAAACAATGGTAAAATCCTAATCAATTGACTATAAACATCTATAACCATTCTCATAATACTGGGTAAGTCCATCTGAAAATCTTGTTAAAGGTAGGATATGAAGCTATCTTACAACTGTCCTGAATGGTCTATATATCAAAAGTGATCAATGAAAAATGTACAGCAGGGTTGCTTTATTCTCCATCTCAGAGGTTTTTTTTTTTCTTTTTTTTTTGCATGGTGGGGGCCCAGTCTTCCTTCTGGATGCTTTGGAGAGTGCAGGTATGAGAAATTATTGTTTACAGTGGAAAGTCCAATAGATACTAATATCAAGTGAAAATATAGTCTTCAAGAAAGACTGTGTGCAGATAAGATTCTTAGATAAAATAATAAGAAATGCAAAAAGAAAGAAGTAGGATTTAAAATAAGAGTGCAAAAATAATGGTCCCTATATAATACATCTATCTTCTGTCTCACACCGTGATATAAGACAGAATCTCTCAGGATTTTTAATTTATTTTTCATATAAAGACTCATTTTATCCATGTATCCTCTTGTTCTAACAGCTTTCCCCCTCCCACCCTTCATAGTCACTCTCTCTCTTTACCATTGTGGTAGAGTTTAGAGTGGGCGATCTCTAAACCATCTCCACAGCCAGCCTTTTTCATGAAAAAACCAAAACTGCTTTTTTATGTATATATTTGATATGAATATACAGTAGTGAGAATTGAGAAATTACCATTAGTGAAAGACAGGGCCAATTGTCCTTGTGTTCCTCTGTAGTTATTTCATATATGAACTTCCTCAAGCTTTAAAAGTCTAACTGTGGAAACTCATACTCCAATCCAGAGCAGAGTGACAAACCAAGCAGATCCCATGCTGAGAGCAGACAAGACACATAAAAGACCTCTAGCCACAACTGACTAGAAGCTGACTAAGTGTGAATCACTGAACCCATGGGCACACAACAGCACAAGAATACATATAATAATATTAAGAACAAAAATGCAACACTTGAAGAAACTTATAGTTCTGCAAAACCAAGACCTGAACAAACCAATGGAGAGGAAATAGAAGGAAACAACAGCATAAACAACATTATAAAAATTATAGAAGCCTTAAATGTGGGTATAAAAAAATTCCTTTAAGAAATAGAAGAAAATACAAACAAAATACTGAAAAAGATGAACAAATTCTTGAAAGAAAATCAAGAAAAGGAAAATGAAAAAAAGGAAATAAACATTTTAGAAACTAAAAATTGAAATGAAAACAATTAAAAAGACACAAATGGAGGCAAAGTTGGAAATAGAAAATCTGATGATTAGAGCTGGAAATACAGATACAAGCATAACCAACAGAATTCAAGACATGGAATAGAGAATCTCTGGATTGGAAAACTAAATAGTGGAAATAGGTAGATCAGTCAAATAAAACAGTAAAACCAAAATACCTTTAACAAAAATAATCCATGAAATTTGGGACACAATGAAAAACCTTACCTGAGAATAATATTAATAGAAGAAGGAGAAGAATACCAACTCCAAGGCACAGATAATGTATTCAATAAAATCATATAAGAAAATTATCTCAACTTAAAGAAATAAATGCCTATAAAGATACAAGAAGCTTGGAGAACACCAAATAGATTTGACACTAAAAGAAGTCAGCTCACCACATAATAATCAAGGCACAAAACATACAGAACAAAGATAAAATTTTAAGAGCTGTAAAAGAAAAGGACCAACTTATCTATAAAGGCAGACCCATTAGAATAAAACCTGAATGTTCAATGAAAACAATGAAAGCAAGAAGGTCTTAGACAGATGTTATACAGACACTAAAAGAGCATGGCTGCCTATCTAGGCTACTATACCCAACAAAAATATCAATCACCAAAGATGCAGTAAACAAGATATTTCATGACATAATCACACTTAAACAATACCTATCTACAAATGCAGCTCTTCAGAAAACATCAGACAGAAAAATCCAACCTAGAAATCCCAATACACAAATGTAATCACAAACATTCCACAGAAGAACAGCCCAGAGAAATGATATACATACAAGTCACTACAAAAAATAACTGGAAATATCTTTCAGTGGTCACTAAGATCCCTTAATATCAATGGACTCAGTTTACCTATAAAAAGGCACACACTAACATGATAAATGCAAAAACAGAAGCCATCCTTCTGCTGAATACAAGAAACATACCTCAACCTTACACACAGACATAGGCTCAAAGTAAAGGGTTGGGAAAAGATTTTCCAATCAAATGGCTCTAAGAAACAAGCTGGTGTTGCCATCCTAATATCTAACAAAGTAGACTTCAAACTAAAATCATTAAAAAGGGGCCAGGTTGGTTATTATTTGTTCATCTCAGGAACAATTGACCTAGATGAGATTCCAATCCTGAATATTTATGCTCTTAATATAAGGGAACTGATCTATGCAAAGGAAACATTAGTAAAGCTCAAATTCCACATCAATTCTCAGACCTAATAGTGGGAGACTTCAATACCCCCTTTCACCGTTGGATAGGTCAACCATACATAGAGTCAACAGAGAAAAGGGAATCAAACAGAGCTTATGAAGTAAATGGATTCAAAAGATATTTACCGAAACTTCCACACAAACTAAAAGGAATATACATATTTCTCTGTACCATGTGAAACTTTCTCTAAAATTGACCATATAATTGGTCATAAAGCATATATCAATAGACACAAAAAAATGAAAATAATCCCTTATATTAGACCACCAGGTCCTAAAGTCAGAGTTCAACAACATCAAAAATCACAGAAACTATACCAACATGTAGAAATTAAACATTACTCAACTGATCCAACTCTGGGTCAAGAAAGAAAATAAGAAAGAAATCAAAGTCTTCCTACCATTTAACAAAAATGAATCCACAATGTACGCAAACTTACGGAGCACAGTGGAAGCAGTCTTAAGGGGAAAATTCTTAGCACTAGATGTGTATATGAAAATCCCAGAAAAATTCTACACTATACAACATATAGCATAGCTGAAAGCCTTGGAATAATTGGAAGCAAACTCTCCCACAATAAGTAAATGACAGAAAATAATCAAACTTAGAGGTGAAATTAATAAAATTGAAACAAAAATCCAAGAATCAATGATTCAAAGTGATAGTTCATTCAGAAATTAAACAACATAGATGAAAGCTTATCCACACCAACCAAACAGCAGAGAGAGAGTATCCAGATCAACCAAATGAGAAATGAAAAGGGAGACATAACAACAGACCCCAGGAAATCCATATAGTTATCAGGTGATACTTTGAAAATCTATACGCCACAAAAAATGAAGAACAGGAGAAATGGGCAGCTTTTTGGACAGGTACCATTTACCAAAGTTAGATCAACATCAGATTAAATACCTGAACAGACCTATAACCCTAAAGGAAATAAAAGCTGTCATTAAAAGGAACAAACTGTTTCCATGAGGCATGAATTAACATAATAACCAAGCCACTCAAAGAGGCAACAAAGAAGTAGAATTACAGAACAATTTCTCTCATGAAAATTGATGCAAAAATTCTCAACAAAATTCTATCAAACTGTATAAAACAACATATAAAAATATTCACCATTATTAAGTAGCCTTTACCCCAGAAATCCAGGGATGGTTCAACATGCAAAAAACCATAATTGTCATCCATCATATAAACAAACTGAAAGAAAAAAAAACACATGATCATATCCTTACATGCTGAAAATGCCTTTGACAAAATCCAACAACACTTTTTGATAAAAATCCTAGATAGATCATGAATACAGGGAATATATTTAAATATAATAAAGGTGATTTACAAGAAGCCAACAGCTAATATCAAACTAAATGGAGAAATATTCAAAGTAATCCCACTAAAACAGGAACTAGACAAGCATTCCCACTCTCCCATTATCTATTCAATATAGTTCTCGAAGTTTTAGCTAAAGCCATAAGAGAATGGAAGGAGAGTAAGAAAATATGAATTCAAAAAGAAGAAGTGAAGCTATCTCTATTTACTGGTGATATTATTATATACATAAGTGATCCACAGAATTCTATCAGGGAACTTCTACAGATGATGAACACCATGTGCAATGTAGCAGGATTAACTCAAAGAAATCAGTAGCCCTCCTACACACTAAAGATAAAAGGGCTGAAAAAGAAATAAAGGAAGCATCATCCTCTATAGTACCTGAAAATAACATTAAATACCTTGGAGTAAATATAACCAAAGAAGTAACAGATCTCTTTGACAAAAATTTTAAATCACTGAAGTAAGAAATGGAAGAGGATATCAGAAAATAGAAAGCTCTCCCATGATCCTTGATCAACATAGTAAAAATGGCAATTCTACCAAAAGCAATCTACAGATTCAATACACTTCCCATCAAAATCCCAACACAATTTTTTACAGTCATTGATAGAACAATAATCAATTTCATTTGGAACAACAGGAAAGCCAGGATTGCCAAAACAATTTTGCTCAACAAAAGAACCTCAGAATTGATTACCATCATAGACTTCAAGTTATACTATAGACCTACAGCAATAAAAACAGCCTGGTACTGGCATAAACACAGACCTGTGGGTCAATGGAATCTAACTGAGGATTGAGGCATTAACCCAAAAACCTATGAACATCTGATCTTTGACAAAGAGACCCAAAATATACAATGGTTTGTGTCCCTGTCCCATTGACAGAGAATGTGCCTCTGCTTATCTTACCCAAGAGGGATCCTGGGATTTCTATTGCTGTTGTTGCAGATTTTTCCTTCAGTCAAACTGATGCAATGACAAAGCACAGTGGATACCTTTCCCTGGGCAGGATACAAATGCTCTGACCACTTGGAATGATTTTAATAAGGGGACACTGCAGTTTAACTTTTAATTGGCCATAGTTGAGGAAAAATTGGATTGCAGGCATTTTTTGATTTTTATTCAAAGATTTGTTTATGACTAAAAGACCTTAAGTTTATAGGCAGATATTGAGGACTGGGATGACACCCTTTCTTTGATGGTGCTTTTATGCACAAGAAGCTTAACCCTGATGCTATATCTAAGCACTAGTATAAAACCCAGGCTCAGGTCCATTTTGCCACACTACAAGTGTTATATTTTTTTCTGGCTCAAGAGAAGTATGATATTCTTATTTTGCTGAGTATGGTCAATAGTAGCTAGTGAGTCAAAGATAGGTAAGGCTTTGGGGGATACCCTAAACCTAAAACAGATGTGGGTTTGTTACCTGGACATTATCCAATGATGGGTAAAAGGTTGTCTGGTGTCCAGGCCACCCAAGACAAGCCTAGACATTTTATTATTGGAATAAGGGAAATGTAGGGCCCTGCTTCGACCTTCACCTGCAATCTGAGAATTGAAGGATATAGTTTTCGGGTAGCTAGTAGCACATCCTGTGTCTCCCATTAACTGGTATGTTTTGGATTATCAGCCTGTACAGAAAGCTGGGCTTTTAACCTGAAGTCAGTATTTTGTACACTGCCTGGGGAACTTCCATGGTTCTTCCCGCCCCAAGTAGCCCTATATATAAGGTGGAGAGTAGATTCAGTACAGGGCATTCTCTTTGAATGAATGATCCAAGAGTCTGTGTCTTTTTAAATGTGAACCAGAGCTTGACTCAATGACCCCAAGTAGTGCTAGCTGCTACAACATATATATTGTAAATTTCTGGATGATTTCTTGATGATATTACTTTATAAGACATCCTACAAAACAAAACCTTGTTACAGATATAACACTGTTTCCTGACATTGACCTAATTTTTTAAAATTGGGTGTGGTATTTGGAGACAAACATCCTGTACATTTTATATTGTATATTCCATGAAAGAAACCATGAGAAAAAAATCACATAAGTGAAAAAATCTGTTATTGTAATATCACAAATATGTTCTATATTCATAAGATCACCATGAAAGACTACTAAGTTTCTCTGAAAATTTTAATTACTAAAAATATTTTTTATTATTATTTTGAAAAAAGAAGTCACATTTTCTATCTTGTATATACTTATTCAAGGTCTCTTCCCCCTCCCAACACATCGGGTCATTCTCTCTTTTCCACATCTCCCCACCCCCACATGGACAGGCAGTCCAAAGGTCCCAATATTGCTTAGCTAAGCCTCCACTCCTGGAAAATCCACTTTTCTCGCCCCAACATCAAGACCGAGGCAGGTGTTGCACTAGGGGGTGTGGGATCCAAGAAGTCATTCCAAGGTGTTTCTGATCCCAAGTTGTTCAGTGTTTGTGGTTTGCAGCGGGGGCATTCTTTGCTGTTTTCTTGTTTGTTTAGAGTCCACTAATGAGTGAGTACATCCCCTGCTTATCTTTCTGGGTTTGCAATACCTCACTAAGTAGGATATTATCAAAATCCACCCATTTCTCTGCAAATTTTAGAATATCATTTTTTCTTACTGCTGAGTAGTACTCCATTGTGTAGATGTACCACAGTTTGTTAATCCATTCTTCAGTTGAGGGACATCTAGGTTGTTTCCAAGTTCTTGCTATTAAAAATAACACTGCTATGAACATAGTTGAGCTAATGCCTTTGGAGTGTGACTGTGCAGCTTTAGGGTAGACACCCAGAAGTGGTACTGCTGGGTCCTTGGGGAGACTGATTCTCACTTTTCTGAGAAACCACCATACTGTGTTCCAAAGTGGCTGAACAAGCTTACACTCTCACCAAAAATGGAGAAGTGTTCCCCTTGCTCCACATCATCTCCAGGGTAGGCTGTCCTCTGTGTCTTTTATTTTAGCCAATCTAACATGTGACTGGTGGTATCTCAAAGTTGTTTTGATCTGCATTTCTCTGATGGCTAAAGATGATGAGCACTATCTCAGGTGCCTTTCAGCCATTCCTAATTCTTCTGTTGAGAATTTTCTTTTTAGATCTGAACCTCATTTTTTGATTGGTTTATTCAAGTTTTTGGGCTCTGGATTCTTCAGTTCTTTAGATGCTAAAAAGAATTTGATAATACCCAACACTCCTGTATGATTAAAGCCAGGGAGAGATCAGGAATACAGGGAGAATACCTCAATATATTTAAGACGATTTACAAGAAGCCGACAGCTAGTATCAAACTTAATGGAGAAAAACTCAAAGCAATCCCACTTAAATCAGGAACTAGACAAATATGTCCTCTCTCCTCCTATCTATTCAATATAGTTCTTGAAGTTTTAGCTAGAGAAATAAGAGAACGAAAGGCTATTAAGGGGATACACATTGGAAAAGAAGAAGTGAAACTATCTCTATTTGCAGATGATATGACTGTATACATAAGTGTCCCACAAAATTCTTCCAAGGAACTGCTACAGCTGATAAACACCTTCAGCAATGTAGCAGGATAAAAGATTAACTCAAAGAAATCAGTAGCCCTTCTATACACTAAAGATAGAAGAGCTGATAAAGAAATAAGGGAAACATTACCCTTTATAATAGCTGTAAATAGTATTAAATGCCTAGGAGTAACTATAACCAAAGAAGTAACAGATCTATTTGACAAATATTTTAAATCACTGAAGAAAGAAATTGAAGAGGATATCAGAAAATTGAAAGCTTTCCCATGTTCCTGGATAGGTAGGATCAACATTTCTACCAAAAGCAATCTACAAATTCAATGCACTGTCTATCAAAATCCCAACTCAATATTTTTTGGACCTTGAAAAAACAATACTCAATTCCATTTCAAATAACAGGAAATCCAGGATTGCCAAAACAATTTTACTTAACAAAATAACCTCAGGAGGTATCACCATCCCTGACTCCAAGTTATACTATAGAGCTACAGTAATAAAAACAGCCTGATACTGGCATTAAAAACAGACTTGTGGATCAATGGAATAGAATTGAGGATCCAGACATTAACCCAAAAACCTATGAACACCTGATTTTACACAAAGAACCCCAAAATATTCAATGGAAATGAAAAGATATTTTATTTAACAAACGGTGTTGGCATAACTGGATGGTAGTTTGTAGAAAAATGCAAATAGATCCAAGGCTATCACCCTGCACAAAACTCAAATCCAAGTGGATCAATAAACTCAAAATAAACCCAGCCACTTTAAACTTGATAGAAGAGAAATTGGGAAATATATTTCTACGAATTGGCACAGGCGACCACTTCCTAAATATAACACCAGTGGCACAGACACTAAAATCAACAATCAATAAGTGGGATCTCTTGAAGCTGAGAAGCTTTTGTAAAGCCAAGGACACTATCAATAGGACAAAACGACAGCCAACAGCATGGGAAAAGATTTTCACCAACCCTACAAGTGATAGAGGCCTGATCTCTAAGATATTTCTTAGTTCTTTAAATGAGAATGTTACTTCTGTGCTCTGACTCAGTTAGTTTACTGACTTGACATGGGCTAGAGTTCTTTGTTTAAAAAAATCCTTACCACAAGAATGTTTTAAAAAAGATTGATTTTTAGCCAATAATTTTGTTTACTTTCTTGATTCATAACTGATGGAGAGGGACTAATATATTTTAGCCAGTGCCACCATATATGAAATGAAGCTGAGTAGGTCATAACTAATACCATAATAACTGATGACCAGCATTTCTCCAGGGTCTCTGGTTAAGTTCTTGTTTCATAGTCTCTAAATGGAATGTGACACAGAATATGTAAGCCAAACCTACACCTTCTTTCACAAGTTGCATTTGCTAATAACTTGATTATACCAATAAAACACAAAGAAGAAAAGAAGATGATAAAAATGTGTAATAAATAAAAGTGGTAGTATTTAAATGGTGGATAGTTTAAATGGGGTCAAAACATACTCATCACATTATAGCACTGCATTAAATAACTTCAATAACCTCTATCACTTTAAATAAAATCTTAATGTTTAAGGTAATGGTTTTTATTATTTAAGGAAAATCATTGTGCTTTGTTCAGTAGTCTCCTTGCTGTCTCTTTTTCCACTCATCTTCTATTGTTAATTATTCTAGCCTCTGCTTTTATGTGAAAAAGATCTTCATTTACTGTGAAAAGTTAAATTGTAAGACTTTGTTTAATTATAATTTTAAAAATTATATAAACACCCAACAGTTGATATTTATTTATTTTTGTTTGTACACATATATTATAATCATTCATGTTCTTCCTAACAATTTTTAAGATCATAAAATTGAACAGATTTAGTAAGTCAGATTTTTCTGTTTAAAAAATGCACAATCTCTTAAAAGTAGTGTTTTCTGTTGTTTTTCTTAGAATATGTACCATAAGTTTCGATATATATCCAAACAATTAATTCTTTAGGTATTCTAATCTGTGTACAGAAGATATATTTGTTAATAACCAAAGTACACACTTTCGCTAGTCTTAAGAATTTCTCAGAGTATGTTGGAATATGGCCCAGTTGTTAAAATGCTTAGTACTATAGGAAAAAAATGTTAACATGTCCAGATCCAAGGAAAGTGTAGCCGGACTCTAGACTCTGGAGGTATGGAAGCTGGTTATAGTCTCATCATACTGGAATGTTCTGGATATGTCTAATTAAGCCACCTATTGAAAGAACAAAGCCAATGGGGAAGATTCATATTTTCATATTTTTCATCTTTTATCCAGAAACTTCTTGTGCATATACAGATAGTGGAAAACACACACACACACAAGAACACACACACACATGTAAAGAGAGAGAACTAAATTGTTCCATTTAAATTATTTTTATTATGCAGTCTCAGATTTTCTAAGAAACATTTTCTTGTATAGCCATATGCACAGATTGTTTCTATAGTTTCATATGTATAGTAGGAAGTTTGTGGCCTGGCCCAGTCCAATATCTGGACCTACTCCCAGCCCCACTGTCACTTAGTACCAAATAATCAAACAAAGGCTTGTATTAGTTTTATACTGTTTGACCTATGGCTTAAGCCTACTGCTAGCTAGCTCTTTCATCTTAATTCAGCCCATCACCATTAATCTGTCTTGCCACGTGGCCCATGGCTCACCTGTGTTACTGTCACTGTTGATTCTTGGGTAGCTAGATCAAGTCTTTATCTGATTCTTCCCTCTTTCCTCTACCTATGCTTCCATATACTTGCCTATTTCTAATAAGCTTGCCATAGAACAAAACAGTCCTTTTATTTTACAGTATACAGAAAGACATTCCCACATCACATATGTGGTATTCCAATTTCACATAAACCAGCTTTGCAATGGTTTACTTCAAAATCTCCAGTGAAACTACTCACTGAAAACACCATGTAATCTGTGCTGTATTATATATATTAAACTGTATTTTCTTCCATTTTTTTACTTTGTTAAATATTGTGTCTTGATACTCTGTTATGACTGTATAAATAAAAAGAAGTTTTTGTTATACTTTAAACACACACCACTTTTATTCATAAAGAAATTCCTAGTAAGATCAACGGAAAATTGTCAGAGATGGTGGGCCATCTTTAAAAATTGCATTTAAAAAAAGACAAGTATGAAAATAGAAGAAAATGTAATCTTAGAAACATATTTCAAACCCAAGTTTTATTCTACAGAGGCTACATATTTCAAAAACAAGACTTTCCAAACATCTGCTGAACAACCAGAGAAGGCTGGCCAGTGTTCATAGGAGTCTTCTCACTGCCAAAAGGGGGAGGATTGCTGGATCCTAAATTGAATGAATAGCAAGGAGGGCAGAGAACACTGGGTTCAGGAAATGCCAGCATCCAGGGAAGAAATAGTGCCAAGTTTTCTCTGAATTACCTACATATGTCCACTTGCTCTATAATATCACATGGTGAATCCATTTTGAAATGGGAGTAACAATATAAGAGATGCTTAAAAATGACACTTCATATCATGGAGAATAAAATTAGCTACAGATGGTGAACACCCACTCATCTTCCATTACCTGCAGTTATAAAGGTGGAAATTCATCAGTGAGTTATATTACTTGGCTACAATCATAGAACACAATGAGGGAATTTGAATGTTTCAGCTCCTGTCTCATAGTTAACACCTCACTTTACTCCTGAAGAAAAGTTTTATTATTACATTGAGAAATTATAATTATGCAAACTAAGGCCTTGAAGAAGCAGGAACAGAAGGAATTCATTTGATGTATCATTACTGGTTTGGGGGTTTAAAACTTAGAATGAGAAGCATAGGGAGTCACACTTTTCTTGTATCAACAAAATTTGGTTAATATTTTCATTGTGTAAGTGATTAGCTGTTCAATGTGTTCCAAAAATTAAATAATATATGACACATCAAGTCTGGATCATTACCAAAAAATTATGGTGACTGAAACATATACTTAATTAATTAATTTTATTTTAATACAATTTTTTTGATTCTTGGGAAAGTTTACATCATGCACCCTAGTCCCACTCCCTTTCCTGTCCTTCCATATCCACCATTAACCTTTGTAATGTCCTCCCCCCAAAAGAAAACTAAGTAAAAACTATAAAAAATAAAAATATAAAGGTACAACAAAATGTAAATAAAAACAAACAAACAACTAAACTGAACAAACAGCAAACAAGAAAAAATAAAACTTACTTTTTTTCAGTCTTTCCTGTCAGTCTACCCTCTCTTAATTTGTCTTAGTGGCATAAGGAAATGGTGTGTATAATGTAGGATACCCCTTTGTCCAAACAGCTTCACTTGCAAATATTTATTGTGTAGTTTGAAATTGGTCAGGTTCAAGGCATATGGCTTCTGCTATCCCATAAATAGAGTTCTTCACCAAATCTCCTATCAGATATTGTGCTGTTGCCATGAATCACAAAGTTTCTGCAGCTGTGGCTTTGTAGAACTTGTTCCTTGCTTCAACTGTCAGAGCAAGTCATAGATGGGGTAGATGTTGTGCATTGCCCACTCAAAGCCCTAAATATGTGCGGGGATGGTAGCTTGGTTGTTTGCCTGGACTACTGGCACCATTCTCCTCAGATTATGTCCTGATCCAGTTATTCCATACATGTGGTGAAGGGTATAGTCGACTTTTCCATGTGTGCTTGTGGGGTAAATGGAGGCAGTTGTTCTGTCAGGGTTAGAGCCAGTTTTCTTATGCTAGGGTTATCTGGTTGACTAGTCCAGGGCCAATGAGAGGCAGAACCATCTTTCCAGTAGGAGGAGGGTGGCTATTCCCAGACCAGTGAAAGCATGGGCCATCTCAGTTTGGCAGTCATACTTTCACATGTTTCTCATAAGACCCTTGGTACATGGCAATGGATATCAACTAATACCCTACCGCATCAGGACCATGCATCCATACATGCTCCTCAGTTTCAGCCTGTGCCTGAATATCTCCCTGAGCTCAGAGAGCAGATCAGGATTCTCAGATCAGCATAGGCCTAGCAACAACGTGGTCCTCAGACACCAACAGGGCCACAGGTTGTGGTCCAGACTCCAAGTTGTCAAACAAGTTTGAATGATTACAGAAGCCAAGAACCTATAGAAAAAGCCTGGCTACAGTAAGACCACGGACTCAAACAAGATCCTCACCACAATTTATGCACATTCATCAGTCAACATGGCCCAAAGTGGCAGTGCACGTCACACTAATCTGTATGGCTTTGGTGGCATCATGACTCTTAGGAAGCAATGTGGCTTCAGTTATTGGTTCAGACGCCAGACATATAAACTGCACTTGGTGGTAACCAGAGTCATGAATGTGGATAAAGACCTTGGCTGTTGTAGGATCATCAATTCAGACATAACTGGCCATCAGTAGCATTTTAGGCCCACAAAACACCATGACCAAGAGTGGCAACACAGGACACTCATGTGGCATGGCTTGGTAGCAGCTATATGTCTCTCAGATCCCAGCATGTAGGAGCATGGAAGCCAGGTGTTCTTGTGACCTTTGGTGGCAATATAGTCCATGGACATTGATACAGAGACTGGTTGAGGTGGGACTGTAGACTTAGCATGGTCCTTGGCAGAACTCTGGCCTCCATGTTGTTGGAGTACTGCATAGATCATTCAGATTGGCATCACCCTGGCTGCAAGGTGATCCTCAGACAACAACATGACTCAATGTCACCACCCAGGTGTCAGACAACCACTTCAATGGTACCAGGGGCTATGGATATCAACAAAGATCCTGGCTGCAATAGGGTCATGGATCCAGATATGGTTCTAGCATTCAGCTTGAGCCTATGTGTCACTATGGCCCTGAGTGCCAGTGTAAGACAATTAGATCTGTATAGAGACAGCAACAGTATAATCCTTGAGCACCAACATGGCCTAATGTATTGGCCTATAACCCTAGCATCTGCAAAGCCTTCAGTGTTAACACTAGCCACAGACATAAACATATAGTCTGCATGTAGTAGGTTCTGAGACCTAAATATCATTCTTGGCTGCAGCTTAGGCTGAGTCACTACTATGACAAAAAGTCGCAGTTCAGGCTACTCAGATTTGCATGGCCTTAGCAAAGGCACATCTCCTTATCCCAACAGACCTATTGGTGGCAGTCCAGAACCTGAGAATCTAGTTGGCTTTTGAGAGCTATAAAGGCCATTTACATCAACACAGCCCCTAGCCATTCACCCTGACAAGGCCCTAGGCAGCAGTTTGAGCCCAGATGTGACCCTGGTTCTGGGTGGCAAGCAGGTCTCCCATATCAGCCCATTCCATGCTTTCCTTAAGTCTGAAGATCTGCTTCTCTCCACTAGACATGAATCAAACTCTTCTACCTCATACCTCACCATATATTTGCTCACCATAATAATGCCTGATCCCGAGCATCAGAATGATCCAAGCTATAGTTTCTTCTCTATGTCTAGGCTGAACAGGTTTGGGCAGGGAGTATCCATCTCCACCCACTCAGTCCTAATAACACTCAGGCCCTTAAATTTTTCTCTCTGCCTATGACAAATGGCTATTGAAAATAAGTGTGTGTCTCTGCGCATTTGATCTTAATGCACTTAATTTATTTTCTATAATGTTTATATTAAAATAATTTTGAATTGAAAAATTATTTACATACCTGAAAAATATAAAATAAACACTTAGAAAAAGAAAATGAATTATATAAAAACCACAATTAAGCATGACTTGTTAAGCTTTGTAACAACCACAATGAGAGTACATATGCAATGCAAGTACATATATATTTAGAGTCTTACATACTCTACTAATTTCTATAGCATTTGATAATAAGCATTATATTTAAATACATTACAAAACAATGATTTTTTTCCATTTACCTAGTCTGCATGTTGTCAAATTCTTTGGTTTTTTTATATATCTTTTAAGTGATGGACTGAAAATCTTTTTGATTGTTTAATTCTTTCTTTACATATACTATACTATATGTTATATAGTATATATTTTATATATTATGTATTATGCCATTTATGTAGACATATATATAATTTTACTACCAGACATTTTCAAGCAGATGATGCTTCAAAGAGAAATTTATATCTTGAACTGAGTTGCTTCTCCAAAATCAACTCATTGCCAAGACTGTAATACTTTTAAAGAAACTTGATCAACTATACTATAATAACAAACTGAGAGAAAAATTACATCTTTCTATTTAAAATTTACAAATACTGTTTTTAATTAAAATATGTACTGCATTATACATATTTTATTACTTTTACTCATTTGTGATTGAGAAGTCATATCTATGCCACAGCATATAGATCAGTCAAAGAACAATTTGCTAGAATCATTTTTATGCCTTTAAACATGTAGTCTCTAGAAAATAAAATTAAGTAATGTGACTTGACAATAAATGCCAATAACCACTGAATCATGACACTAGTCATCAAATATGTAGCTGCATTTTTAAATGTCAAAATTTTCTGAATGATATAAATATTTATAAAATAATTTATTACATTTTTCATATGTTTTAATATTTCAAATTGTGTTTTAAATTACTTTTTGTATTTTTTGCTTCAATTATTAGGAAAAAATTAGACTAGTTTTATAACAGACAGATTAGATAGACAGTTAGATAATTAGATAGACATAGGTGTGTAAAGAGATGATAGATAGATGAAACACACATAAGTAGATAGATGATAGATAAATTATAAATATTTATCAAGTTTATTAGATGCCTCACAAAGTGAGTTTTTATATCATCTAAGGTATATGATGGTTTCCTTTCATCATTTTATTATGTATTTTATTACTATTACAGATATAAACTTGACTTAGATTAGCACTACAGAAGAGAAGGTAAGAAAAATAAATTAATTCAAATGGATTATTTTATTATCTCTATTTTATAATAGAAGTTACTATAAAACTCTGGAAAATTTACTACAAAAGAGTAAGCTCAGAAAAAAGTACATAACTTATTTAATGTTTTCACAATTTCATATTTACCATTTTAAGGTATGACTTATAATTCTCATGTGTGATAATCCTCAATATAACTCATATTTTTAAATTCATTTTATATAATAATTATATATAATATAATAGTCTGTGGAGTAAGGAGAACACATACTCAGTCCTCCATTGTTGGTGAGTGCATAAGCTTGTCCAGCCACTCTGGAATGCAGTATGGTAGTTTCTCAGAAAACTGGGAATCAATCTCCCAAAGGATCCAGCAATATCACTATTGAACATATACCCTAAGATGCACATTCACACCCCAAAATCATTAGCTCAACTATATTCATAACAGCATTATTCAAGAGAAAGAACCTGGAAATAACCTAGTAGCCTTTCAACTGAAGGATAGATTAACAAGTTGTGGTACATCTGCACAATAGAGTACTAATCAGCAGTTAAAAAAAAATGATATCCTAAAATTTGCAGGCAAATGGATGGATTTGGAGAATATCCTCCAAGGCAAAGTATCGGAAACTCAGAAAAATTAGCAGGGGTTTAATGTACTCACTCATTAGTGGACTTCAAACAAGAAGCAAGGCACATCCAAGCTGCAAAACACAACCACTGAACAGCTTGGGATCTGAAGCACTTTTGACTGGAACCTTGAAGTCCATTCCATCCATAGGAACCAGTCTTGATATTGGGATAAGGAAATAAAGCTTGTCTGGAGGGGATGCTGAACTAAGCCATGATTGGAACTCCTGCCCTTTCTGGGAAGAAGATGAGGAGATGGGGAGAAGGGAGAGTGACCTTGTGGGGTCAGGAAGTGGAAGGGACTTTGAACAAGAGAATACATAAATAAAAAATGAAACTTTATTCATAAAAAATAAATAAAAGGAAAAGAAAAAGAGAATTACAATCCTCACTGAATCTGTGAAGTAGCTATTTTTGAGGTTCTTACATATTAGCAAATAGATCACATTTTTAAAATATTTATTGCTGACTACTTATACATTTGAAGTTGATCTATATTCACTCCCTCTTGCATATCAATAAGATATTTACATTTTTCTTACAGTCATTATTTTAATTATACTCATTATATATGTACCATGATAGAAATTGTATTAAAGAAATTGTGTATGTGCATGTGTGTAGTGTTTGTATGTATGTACATTGTTTGTGTGTTTATGAATGTTTTTCTGAACATGTATACAAAAAGTACAGAGGCTGATGTCAAGTTTTTTTACTACAATGTCCTCTACCTTTTTTTTTTTTTTTTGAAACAGGATAGCTCAGTCAGCTTACTGACTGACTACATCTGACTATATTAGATTGCCAGTAACATCTAAATAGCTGACTGTCTAAGTTCCTTCACATTATTGGGGTTAGAGTCACTCACTACTGTGTATAGCTTTTAAATGTAGCTTCTAAGGTTCAAAATAAGAATTATTTTTATTTAATATCTAAGGAAAAAGAAAAATGCTGGGCTTTTGTTTATTTAAAATTCAGCGTTGTGTCAGGAAATTAATAAAAACTAGTGGGAGATTTATCTCCTAGTTGCTCAATCCAGTGCCCAGAATGTAGTGAGAGAAAGGTGTCTTGCTGAATCATGTGATCCTGTGGCCTAACCAGAATAAGAGATCTTGAATTGTCCATCTCCAGAACAAACAGGAGACAGAAAACTCCCGTATCCACAACTGACTAAAAACCAACTAAGACCTGACTAAGAGTGAACCAAGAAAGAAACAGGAAGACATCAGAGCAAGAATACATATAACAATATAAAGAAAAACAAAGCACCACCAGAAGAAGCTGATGGTTCTTCAGCACCAAGACCCAAACAGAGCAGTGAAGAGGAAACAGAAGGAAAAAACATTAAAAACACTTTTATTAAGATTAAAGAAGTTTCAAAAGAGAATATAAAAAATTCCCTTAAAGAAATAGAAGAAAATACAAATAAAAATTTGGAAGAAATAAAAATATCCTTAAAAGAAAACCAAGAAAGAGAAAACAAACAAAGGAAAGAAACACTTCAGAAAATTAAAATTGAAATAGAAACAATAAAAAAGGCACAAAACAATGCAAAGTAGGAAATAGAAACTCTGAAAAAACATTGGAGAACTACAGATACAAGTGTAACCAGCAGAATTCAAAAGACAGAAGAGGGAAGCTCTGGATTAGAAGATAGAAATAGATAAGTCACTCAAAGAAAATACTAAAACCAAAAAAGTAGTAACAGAAAACGTTCAGGAAATTTGGGACACCATGAAAAGGACAAACTGGAGAATAAGAAAAATACTGGCTCAAAGGCACAAATAATGTATTCATTATTTTCAAGAGGAAAATTCATAGCACTATATGCCTATATGAAAAACCAAGAGATATCCAAGACTTAACAACTCAGCAGAAGGCTTTAGAACAATTAGAAGCAAATTCACTAGAAGGAGTAGATGGCAGAAAATAAACTTAAGGCTGAAATCAGTACAATAGAAACAAAGGGAATAATACAAAGAATCAATGAATCAAAAAGGTGGTTCTTTAAGAAATTCAACAAGATAGACAAATCTACATCCAAATTAACCAAAAAGAGAGAGAAAGTATCCAAATAAACAGAATCAGAAATGAAAAAGGATACATAGAGACATGTAGGAAATCCAAAGACTTATTAGGTCCTACATTGAAAAAAAACTATTCTCTACTAAAATCAAAAACCTAAAAGAAATAGACAGCTTCCTGGACAAGCACCAAATACCAAAATTAAATCAAGAACAGATTAAAGACCTAAACTTACATATAACCCCAAAGAAAATTGAAGCTTTATTAAAAGTTTCCCAAATAAGTAAAGCCCAGGACCAGATGATTTCACTGCAGAATTCTACTACATATTCAAAGAAGAACTAATACCAATAGTCAACAAACTGTTCCATAAAGTAGAAACTGATGAAGTGATGCCAAACTGCTTTTACATGACCACTATTACTCTGATATCCAAGCCACTCAAAGATGCAACTAAGAAAGAGAACTACAAAACAGTCTCACTCCTGAACATTGATGCAAAAATTCTCAAAAAATTCTGTCAAGCCACATATAACAGCATATATAAAAAAAAAACCTCTTCCACCACAATCAAGTATGCTTCATCCCATAAATGAAGGAATGGTTCAACATACAAAAAACTGTGTATGTCATTCATCATATAATCAAATTGAAGGAAAAAATGCATGATTATTTCCTTAGATGCTAAAAAATCCTTTGACAATGTCCAACACTCTGTTATAATAAAAAATCTGGAGGAAACAGGAATACAGGGAAAATACCTAAATATGAAGCCAACAGCGAACATCAAACTACATGGAGTGAAACTCCAAGTAACCCCAGAAAACTCAGGAATTAAACAAGAGTGTCTTCTCTCCCCTTATCTATTCAATATAGTTCTCAAAGTTTTAGTCTAAGCAATAAGAAAAGAAATGGATATTAGGATATTAAGGTATTATGGAGATACAAATTGGAAAAAAAGTGAAACTATCCCAATTTGCAGATGATGTGATTGTATAAATAAGTGGCCCACAAAATTCTACCAGAAAATTTCAACAGCTGATAAACAACTTCCACAATTTAGCAGGATACAAGATTAATTTAAAAACCATCAGTAGCCCTCCTATACAATAAGGACATACAGGCAGAAAAAAAATAAGGAAAACACCCTTTATAACAGCTGCAAATAGAATTAAATACCTCAAGGTTATTATAACCAAAGAAGTAGCAGATCTATTTGACAAAAAGTTTAAGTCACTAAAGAAAGAAATTAAAGACTATATCAGAAAATAGATCTCCAATTCTCTTAGATAGGTTGGATCAACACAGTGAAAATGGAAATTTTCCCAGAAGCAATCTACATATTCAATGCAATTCCTATTAAAATCCCAGCACAATTTTTTTACAGATCTTCAAAGAACAACACTCAATTTCATCTGGAAAAACAGGAAAGCCAGGATTGCCAAATTAATTTTGCTCAACAAAAGAATCTCAAGAGGCATGACCATACTGACTTCAAGCTATACTATAAAGCTACAGTAATAAAAACAGCCAGGTACTGGCATAAAAACAGACTTATGGATCAATGGAATAAAATTAAAGACCCAGACATTAAACTACACACCTATGAACACCTGATTTTTGACAAAGAGTTCAAAAATATTCATTGGAAAAATATAGTATCTTTAACAATTTGTGTTGGCCTACCTGAATTGCAGTGTATAAAAACATGCAAATTAATCCAAGCCTATCACCATGCACAAAGCCCAAATCCAAGTGGATCAAAGACCTCAACATAAACATTAAAACTGATAGAAAAAAGGTGGGAAATATCCTCAAATGCATTTGCACAGATGACCACCTTCTAAATATAATACCCTTAGCACAGACAGTAAGAACAAGAATCATTAAGTGAGATCTCCTGTAACTGAGAAGTTTCTTTAAGTCCAAAGATACAGTCATTAAGACAAAACCACAACCTACAGCATAGGAAAAGATTTTCACCAACCCTACAATTGACAGAAGACTGATCTCTAAAATATATAAATAAACAAGAAATGAGAACCCCAAACCCTAAATAATAGGGCTAAATAATTAAAAATGGGGTTCAGAAATAAAAAGGGAATTCTCAGCAGAATTATAAATGGCTGAAAGGCTCTTAAAATAATGTTCAACATCTTTAGCTATCAGAGAAATACAAGTCAAATCAACTTTGAGATACCACCTTACACTTGACAAAACATCTAAGATTATAAACATAGATGATAGCCCATGCTGGAGAGGATGTGGAGCAAGGGAAACACTTTTCCATTTTTGGTGAGAAAGTAAGCTTGTTCAGCCACTCTGGAATGCAGTATGGTGGTTTCTCAGAAAACTAGGAATCAATCTTCCCAAGAATCTAGGAATAACACTATTGGAAATATACCCCAAAGGCACACATTCACATCCCAAAAACATAAGCTCAACTATGCTCATAGCAGCATATTTTGTGATAGCAAGAACCTGAAAAAACCTACATGCCCCTCAACTGAAGAATGGATTAACAAACTCTGGTACAATTGCACATTGGAGTACTATGCAGCAGTATGGGAAAAAAAAAGATATTCTATAGTTTACAGACAAATGGAAAGATTTGGAGAATATCCTCCTGAGAGAGGTCTCACAAACCTAGAAGAATAAGTAGGAGATGAACACACTCATTAGTTGACCATAAGCAAAAGCATTCTTATTTCATTGAAAGAGGAGAAATGTTTAGCATGTATATCTTGGATCTTCAGTTTTCCTTACAATGATACTATTTGGAACCAGTATCCATCTGCATTTGGGCTCCTAATAGTCCACTGAATTTGTCACTGTGCCATCCACTTGGAAGAATTAAATACAATGAATAAATGAGAAAAAAATAAGTGATAGAAACTTTAAAAAGGCACAGAAGTCTACCCAAACTCAGTCCAGTCAAAGAGAGTGAGGAGAGATTATATAAAAGAAGGGGTCAAGATTATGGTGAGGAAACCCACAGAGACAGTTGAGCTACTATTAGCTCATTGGCTCTGGACTGACAGCTGGAAACCTGCATGGGACTAAACTAGGAACTCTGAATGTGAAAGACAGTATGTGGCTTAGGCAGATTGTGGGGCCTCTGGCAGTGTGACCAGGATTTATCTCTTGTTCATGATCTGGCTTTTCCAGCCCATTCCCTATAAAGGAATACCTTGATCAGCCTTCATATAGTGGATGGGTATAGTCCTGCCTCTTCTTGATATGCAGACTATAATAATTGCTGGTGCATATCCTTATCCTCTCTGAAAAGTGGATGAGGGGTAGATTGGGGATAAGCTGGGGGATAGTAGGAAGAGGGGAGAGAAATGGAGCTGTTGTTGGTATGTAAAATATTTAAAACCTTTTAAATAAAAACAGATATTGACAAGGTAAAATATTTTATGAGTTATCTAGTTGAATTGTGTATATGCATTATGAGGTGGAATCCACAAGAATTTAAAGAAGAAAAATATCCTGTCAAAGGTGGTATTCAGTTTCTACTACTGAAAAAAAGAAATTAGTTAGAAGATTATAATTTTATTACTAAAATAAACATCTGTTTTAGTAAGTGTTTATATTACTGTAAAAATACATCAACACCATAGCAACTCTTATAATAAAAGAAAATATTACATTGGGGCTCAATTACAGTTTCAGAGAATTAGTTCATTATTATCATGGTGGAATGCAGTCAGAAATAATGCTGAAGAAAGAGCTGAAAGCTCTACTTCTTGATGCTCAGGCAGTAGAAGACTCTCAGCCACACTGGGCATTGCGTGAACATATATGAGAATTCAAAGTCTTCCTCCAAAGTGATGCTACCTGCAACAAGGCCTCAGCTACTCCAGGAAGGCCATACCTTCTAATGGTTCCACTCCCTATAGGCCAAGCTTTGAATCCCATAAATTTATGGGGGGCATAACTATTTAAATCGCCATAACATTCATTGTTAGAGTAAACAACTATATATGTCAAAATATATTCTCTTAAGGTAGATTTTACTCTTTTTGTTATGTATGTATAATACATTTCATTTACTTATTCCAAAATATTTGTGATTTACTACATACCAAACATTGGGTTGTAATAACTGGTTGAGTTTAATCCTTAAAATTAACATTTGTTATGTACAAGAAAGAAAAATGTATCAGAACTACTTGTGCTGTACAATCTGAATTCTGAAAAAACAACACTTTGAAGTTATTGGGAAGTATCCTAGTGTACTCACAGACTATGTGACCTATGAACAATCAAAATTTTGCACACAATAATGGAAATTGTGATTATAATACCAACTAATCCTAGTAACAGTTTCTTTCCTATTGTAGTTTTGCTACAGAATTTGCTCATTTGAGAATAGCATTACATACCTTTCTAGCCACTTATAAGACATTATTAATACAAGTGATGTGAACTAAAGCATCACAATTTAATTAGACCCAATGATAAATAGCAACATATTGAAAATTAAGATTTTATACTAGGTTCATTTATTATATATATATATATATATGTACATACATATATATGTATGTATGTATGTATATATGTATGTGTGTGTTAGCATTTACATGATTTTTACACTTACCATGACATATATGATATGTATGAGAAAAATCAGAAGACAAGTTGATCTGATTATCTCTGTTAACAAATGTTCTTCCCAGGGAATAAACTCTTGTGGTCATATTTTGCAATTCTTTTAATAACTTTGTAAATGAGTTTTAGGAAGATAAGTTAAGTCTACTGCAGTTACCAAAAAATAAAAAAATACAAAAATTTAAAAAAAGAAAAAATCTTTAAGATAAAGAAAATAGACAGACTTTTAAATTTGTCTATTTACAATAGGTGCTTTACTTTTGTTGTATCTGCTCATTGAAATCTAAACAGATAGTGGCAATCCAGATTTGAAAGGCATAGATAAGATAATTTTATATTGAGGTATAAATATTAAATAGGGGAGGAAAAACATGATAAAACAAGTAAGAAGATATCTAAATATATTCAGATAGATAATTGAAAAAAAGATGTAGTATAAAAATAGTGGTATTTTAAAAATAGTTTAGTTATCAAAATAGACCAAATAATATAGTCACAAGTATAGGATATTTACATACTCAGTAAGTAGTGTATATCATAAAATTATTTAAGTGCTCCAACAACATCAGCAGAGAAGGACTGACATCTTTGAAATTCAGACCATATCCACAGGTGAAAACTTTCTGGCACCCAGACCACCCTTCTGGGGAGTTGATCACAGGGAGCACAGTCAATTCTTAGAGTCTGATCTCAGCTCTCCCTAGAAGACAAGGCTAGGGTTTGGTTGTGAGGGGATACTCCAGCCACACCTAAAAAAGGGGACCTTGCATGGCTGGGTCCACCTCCAACTACATCAGCAGACAAGGACTGAGGATTTTAATTTCAGACCCCTTTCCAGAGCAGAGTCAGAGATCAAGCAAACCACTTTTTGGTTTGCTTGAGAGAAGACACACAAGTACTCTTTCTACAACTGACTAGGAGCTGCCTAATCATAAACCACTGAAGCAATGGGCAGACACCAATGCAAAAATACATATAACAATAAAAAGAACAACAAGGCAACAACAGAATAAACTGGTGGTTCTAAAACTACAAAACCTGAGCAGAGCAATGAAGAGGAAAAAGAAGAAAACAACACCAAAAATAACTTAGTGAAGATGATTTAAGACTTTGAAGAAGATACACAAATTCCCTTAAAGATACCGAAGAAAATACAAACAAAAATTGAAAGAGATGAACAAAGCATTGAAAGAAAATCAAGGAAAGATAAACCAAGAAATGAAAGAAACATTCCAGGAACTAAAAACTGAAATAGAAGCAAAAAAAGGCACAAAATGAGTCATAGAAAATCTAAAGAACAAGAACTAGAGATACAAGCATAACCAACAGAATCCAAAAGATGGATGACAGAATCTCTAGCATGGAAGACTCTGTAACAGAAATAGTTAAATCTGTCAAAGAAAATACTTAAACCAAAAATGGCATAATGCAAAAAGTTCAGCAAATCTGGGACACTATGAAAAGACCTAACCAGAGAATAATAGGAATAAAAGAAGGAGAAGAATACCAACTCAAAGGCATTCTGTAAAATCGTAGAAGAAAACTTTCCTAAATTAAGAAGGAAATGCTTATAAAGATAATAGAAGCTGATAGAACACCAAATAAATATGACCCTAAAAAAAAAATCTGCTCACAACATAATAGTCAAGCCATAAAACATACAGAATACAAAAAATTCTAAGATCTGCAATAGAAAAGGGCTAACTTACTTATAAAGGTAGTCACATCAATATAACACCAGAATATTCAATGGAAGAAAAAAAAACAAACAAACAAACAAACAAAAAAAAAAAACAAGAAGGGCTTGGTGAGAAGTTATACAGACATTAAAAGAGCATGGTTGTCAACTGAGACTACTATATGCAGCAAAATTATCAATCATTATATATTGAGAAACCAAGATACTTCATGACAAAATCAGACTGAAAAAATACCTATCTACCAATCTGGCCCTCCAGAAAGTGTTAGAGGGAAAACTCAATCCTAGGGATCCCATGTATACCCATGATACCACAAACATTCAATAATCCTACAGATGAATAGTCCAGAGAAAGGAAATACATACAAGCTACCACCAAAAATAGCAGGAATCATCAATGAGTGGTCATTAATATCCCTTAATATCAATGGACTCAACTCACCTATAAAAATACAAACAATAACAAAATGGATTCAAAAAGAAATGCCATCCTTCTGCTGCATACAAAAAAACACACGTCAAACTTAAAGACAGACAGAGACTCAGAGTAAAAGGCTGGGAAAAAAATTTCCTATCAAATGGCCCTAAGAAAAAAACTAGGCTCCAGGACCAAGTGCTGTCTACAGAATCCCAGCGCACTCTGGAGCAAGGGCAGGTAAACTCTGCCCCTGACCACATCCACAGCTCCTGCTGAGGGAAACCCCGCCACGACCTGGAACTGAGCTAACCAACTACAGGGGTCTCTGAAGGGCAGATTCAGGACCCGCCCAGAGGTGAGGAGAGGGCAAGAGGCCTCAGGGCCTATATCCCAGCCTGGGAGGGAGAGTTGAGCTCCCATTGCTTTCAGTTTCGCTCCTGGGACCAAGTGCTGTCTGCAGATTCCAGCACACTCTGGAGCAGGGGCAGGTAAACTCTGCCCCTGACCACATCCACAGCTCCTGCTGAGGGAATTTGCACGGCTCCCCACCACGACCTCGAACTGAGTGAACCAACAACTGCAGGGGTCTCTGAAAGACAGAATCAGACCCTGACCAGAAAGGTGACAGGAGGCACACAAACCCGAGTGCCACAATTGACCAGGACCAATCTAATCATGAACCACTGAAGCCATGGGCAAACGTCAGTGCAAAAAATTATATAATACTACAAAGGGCAACATGGTAACTCCAGAAGAGAGTGGCGATCTTACAAATACAAGACCTGAACTGAGCAATGAAGAGGAAACAGAAGGAAGCAACACCAAAAATTCCTTTTTGATGATCATCGAAGCTCTCAAAGAAGATATGAAGGAAAGCCTTAAAGAAATAGAAGAAAATACAAACAAAAAATTGGAAGAGATGAACAAATCTGTGAATGAAACATGCCAGGAACTAAAAGCTGAAATAAAAGCTGAAATAGAAGCAATAAAAAAGGCACAAAATGAGGCAAAAATGGAAATAGAAAACCTGAAGAAAAAAGCTGAACTACAGATACAAGCATAACAAACAGAGTTCAAGAGATGGAAGATAAAAACACTGAAGTGGAAGACTCAATAGCTGAAATAGATATATCAGTCAAAGAAAATAGTAAAACTAAAAAAGCCATAACTCAAAATGTTCAGGAAATCTGGGACACCATGAAAAGACCTAATTTGAGAATAATAGGAATAGAAGAAGGAGAAGAATACCAGCTCAATGGCACAGATAATGTTTTCAATAAAATCATAGAAGAAAACTTTCCTAACCTGAAGAAGGAAATGCCTATAAAGATACAAGAAGCTTACAGAACACCAAATAGATATGATTCCCCCAAAAAAAGTCAGCGCGCCACATTATAATCAAGCCACAAAACATACAGAACAAAGAAAAAATTTTAAGAGCTGCAAAAGAAAAGGGCCAACTCACATATAAAGGCAGACCCATCAGAATAACGCCTGACTATTCAATGGAAATGATGAAAGCTAGAAGGGCTTGGTCAGAAGTTATACAGACGCTAAAACAGCATG
>PVIH01014992.1:0-51367 GCA_004025045.1 Sigmodon hispidus
TGCTCATACCATGGCTCGTACAAAGCAGACTGCCCGCAAATCCACCGGTGGTAAAGCACCCAGGAAACAACTGGCTACAAAAGCCGCTCGCAAGAGTGCGCCCTCTACTGGAGGGGTGAAGAAACCTCATCGTTACAGGCCTGGTACTGTGGCACTCCGTGAAATCAGACGCTATCAAAAATCCACTGAACTTCTGATTTGCAAGCTCCCCTTCCAGCGTCTGGTTCGAGAAATTGCTCAGGACTTCAAAACAGATCTGTGCTTCCAGAGTGCTTTGCAGGAGGCAAGTGAGGCCTATCTGGTTAGCCTTTTTGAAGATACCAACCTGTGTGCTATCCATGCCAAACGTGTAACAATTATGCCAAAAGATATCCAGCTAGCACGCCGCATACGTGGAGAACGTGCTTAAGAGTCCACTATGGGGGAAACATTTCATTCTCAAAATTTTTTTTTCTCTTCCTGTTATCAGTAGTTCTGAATGTTAGATATTTTTTCCATGGAGTCAAAAGGTACATAAGTATATGATTGGGAGTGGAAAAATAGGGGACAGAAATCAGGTATTGTCAGTTTTTCCATTTTCATTTGTGTGTGAATTTTTAATATAAATGCAAGATGTAAACCATTAATGTAAGCAAAATGTTTCAGTGAACACATTTCAACAGTTCAACTTTATAACAATTATAAATAAACCTGTTAAAATTTTCTGGACAATGCCAGCATTTGGATTTTTTTTAAAATAAGTAAATTTCTTATTGACGGCAACTGAATGGTGTTTGTAGCATTTTTATCACACAGTAGAGTCCATCAGAGGAATTGGACACTCCTCTGATGATATCACAAGGATTTGGCTGTGCCTGAAAGGCTGTGATATTTTAGTTGTCATCACTAGATAATGTGGAATCATCTGGGAGGAGAATCTCACTGAGGGATTGTCTACACTGAGTTGGCCTGTGGGCGTGTCTGTGGGAGGGTGTCGGGACTACTAAATGCCAACTGATGTGGAAAGAGTGAGACGACACTTCCTAGACAGTAGATCTTGAGCTACACAAGAGAAGAGAAATTAACCTGAGTAGAGGCAAGCAAGCATGAGCACATTTATGTTTCCCTAGTCTCTTTTTTTTTAAACTTTATTTTATTTATTTGTCTTGGTGTTTGCCTGGAACTGGGAACTGGAACTACAGACAGTTGTGAGCTGCCATGTGGGTGCTGGGAATTGAACTCAGGACCTCTGGAAGAGCAGTCAGTGCTCTTAACCACTGAGCCATCTCTCCAGCCCATGTTTCCCTAGTCTTAAGTTGGATATAATGAGATGAGATATTCGAAGTCCTTGCCTTGATATCCTCAAATGATAGACTGGAATTGCAAACTGAAATAATTGTTTTTCTTCTAAATTTTTTTTTGTCAGAATATTTTATCACAGCCACAGAAAAGAGACTAGGGCAAAGGCCTCACCTCCAAAGCAAGACCACATTTGTAGGTCCTGAGGACTAGAATGTCAGCGTAAGTTTTTGAAGGATACTTGTAACACTATAGTGCAGGATTTGCTACAAAAAAAAATTCAATTTGTCTTAGTTACTGTTCTATTCCTGTGAAGAGACACCATGAAAAAGGTAACTTTTATTTTTTTAGAAAAATCAGTTGCATACTTACCGTTATCATCATGGTGGGGAGCATGGCATCATGTAAGCAGACATGGTGCTGGAGCAGTAGCAGAGAGCTTTACATCTGATCCACAATCAGCATTCTATTGGGGGGAGGGAGAAGGAGAGAAAGAGGGAGAGAGAGAGAGAGAAACAGAGACACAGAGAGATAGTCTGGGCTTGAACCACTGAAACCTCAAAGTCTATCCCCAGTGACACACCTTCTCCAACACGGCCACACCTCCTAATCCTTCCCAAACAGTCCACCAGTGCGGGACTGAGTAGGCAAATATATGAGCCCGGGGACCATTCTCCTTCAACCATCACACAATTTAATCTATTTTGTCATATTGTCACTTTTAGAATTTGATCAGCCTTGGGTTTTAATGTCTTTTGTTTGTTTCATTAGTAGTAGGATGGACAAAGTAGAAATTATTGGGTAAGTTCATTGTGAAGTCAGGAGAGTGCATATGCCTTAAATTACCATTGTTACAACTGTGCACATTATACACGTTGTCAGTGAGGTCAACCTAAGTTCCAGTAACAAACACATCCAAACAGCACCAGGAACTGATCCTTTATTGCTCTGTCATGAACGTGTCTTAAGGAATTAACTCTGCCTCAGTTTTTCTTTACATTGGGACTTAGTCTGAAGAAAACCATCTTCTAGAAGAGACACAGTACTTTTATGGAAGAGAAAATAGTGGAACAATGCAGCGTGTCTAAAATTTCTGATCAGAGATGGCACAAATCACAAGTGCTCACATTTCAATGCCTGAAGTCAGTCACCTTGCCAAGCCTGCTGCCAAAGGTGAGACAGACAATCCTCCCATGAGGAAGAGCAGGATTATTTTTAACTTTAATGCAATGTACCACAAATGCCTTAAAAATGATATAGCTGCAGTAAGAAACTTGTCGATCATATTGCATTTAACAGGCTTAGATGAGAAGATTTTTGAAGGCACCTAAAATGTCAAAGGCTGATTTATGAGTGAAATAATGAAATAACAGGCTCATCTAGTTACTGTCCTATTGCTGTGAGGAGACACCATGACCAAGGTGACTCTTATGAAAAGAAAAACATTGTATTTGTTGCTTGCTTGCAGTTTTAGAGAGCTAGTCCATGGTCATCATCATGGGGAGCAGACAATTATGGACAAGAGCTGGAGCTGAGAGCTTTATATCCCAATTCACAAGCAGCAGGGAGGAAGAGAGAGAGAGAGAGAGAGAGAGAGAGAGAGAGAGAGAGAGAGAGAGAGAGAGAGAGAGAGAGAGAGAGAGAGAGAGAGAGAGAGGCATCTGGAAACTCCTAATCCTGTTCTAGGTCTACTGACTGGGCACCTAGCATTCCAACACATGTGCCTATGGGGAGCATTCTCATTCAGACTGCCACGAACCAAAACAAGAGATATCCTAAAGCTGAAAATGAAATAACTTGAATGAACAATATGCAGGTGCCTGGGCCTGGGAAGAAGTGGTATTATTGGGAATTACAAGGATCTTGACCATTTTCATGGAGAAGCCAAGTACAGATTAAATATTGTAAGATAAAGAGAAAGACTTTTAAGTAGGAAATTAAATTTGAGTCAGGATATTCAAAGACAAACACCAATAGAGTTCAGTGAGATGAGGACCATGACATTGACCAAGAGAAAGAAATATGAAGAGAAAAGGGGAGACCTAACACATGGCCATCCAGGTGTGGGTTAGTGGGACAGGGAGAGATGAGTTTGTAACTTTTTTCTAAATTTAAAAACAACACACGTGACTGATGGAAGACTTAGAAAAGCCAAGGAGGGAGCACAGGGAGTCCACGCCGCCTTTTTCCCACAACTATTTAAGCATCTGTTCTTTGTGAAGGGAGAGACTTGGGTTTGAAGACTACCTTTGAAGAAGGATTTACTGACTGACTGAGGGTTGGATGTGGAAGATTTAAGGAAAGGGGACTTGAGTAGTTGCTAAGGCCGAGGCATGTTCTCTCTGCCTGCCACCATTCTGAGAGAGAAGAGTTCTTATAAACGCACAACAGCCAGGAGCATCTTTCCACATTCCAGAGTAAAACCACAGACTCTGAAATGAACCCTGACGAAGCTTCACTGGGTAGCTGGGGCAACAGCAGCCCCAATGAGATCTAGCCAACTCATGCCTTGAAGGGGGCAGAAAGGGTTGTAAGTATTTACAAGAAATAATGTGTCCTGGCACATCATTATTTAAGCTCCCATCAACGACCTCTCCACACTGAAGTGCTACTATTCAAAAAGCGTGTTTCTCTTGGCCTCCATGGTGATGAAAGGGAGTTCTTACTCTATAGCATTGGTCCCCTGGAAACCCACTACTTGAAGG
The DNA here is from genome assembly GCA_004025045.1 of Sigmodon hispidus. Taxonomy (NCBI): domain Eukaryota; kingdom Metazoa; phylum Chordata; class Mammalia; order Rodentia; family Cricetidae; genus Sigmodon; species Sigmodon hispidus. The sequence continues at coordinate 3,984 of PVIH01014992.1, forward strand.
AAGGGGTAGTGGGTAAGGCCCTAAAATGTGAAAGCTTTTGATTACAATAACAGCAGTCCTTTTTCACCCCAGAAAATTCGTCCAAATGGAGCCCTTGTGGTCTACAAACCATGGCACATCTAGCCCTGGTCTTGCTTGCTCTCGCCCATTTTTGATTGATAGGACCACATAACTTTTCCTAGGGCTTCTGGGAGTTTGGTTAGACTGTTCTGTTCTCAGGACCTGCTTCCATTCTGAAATCCTGTGCCAAGAAAATGGGTTAAAATGATTTGAAATTAATTTGGAAGGAGCCTGACTCAGCAAGTTAACATTTCTTTCAGAGACCCTTTAAGAACACCTACTCATGTTTCTGAGTCTCACTGAGTGAATAGGGCCTATTGTCTGAACAGTCTAAACAGGCCGGGATCTGGGGCAGGTCTAAGGCTCAGCTCCTATAGGTAGCATTAGACTGTTGCCTGACATGTTTCTTAATTGTAACTGACATATATCTTCAGCCCTTTTGAGAACAAGAAGAGAAGTTCTAATAGTCAGGTCTTGGAGTAATTTGTTGGCAGACATTTGAACAAAGCTGTTCAAGCTGGAATTATAAATGGACTTGTGGTTGAGAATACTTTGGGTACTTTGGCCGTGGAAGAAGAAACTCCCTACTGGGTGTCTTGGAGAGGAAGTACCTCTGTAGTGCTCAGTCTGTGGAAGGATTAGTAGACGAGATTGTGTGCAAGCATCTGCAGCAGACACACAACCTGTGAGCTGTGGGTTGTAAATAGGTTGGATCAGGCATACTCACCAGTCACTTTCAGCCGTGAGTAGCCTTGTCCACTCAACCCAGCATTGCCTAGTTAGAATGACATGTATGGGACATGTGGTAGACCAGAGAGGGCCCACGAAGAAAGTCTGAAACCAAGTCTCTTTTCCACAATTAGCTGGGACTTTGGATAAGCCACACTATCTTGCTAGTCCTGTGTCTGAAAGGACTGTTAGCTGTGCATTAGTAAGTACTAGGTGTGTGCTAAAGGTGGTGTAGATGTCAGAGATCTAATGGTCTCAAGGCCAACAGAGGGAGCCAGGGGTGTGGCTGTGCTGACTAACTTTATGTTAACTCTACACTGACAAGTCATTTGGGAAGAGAAATCCTCCACTGGAAAAATACATATGCTGGATTAGCCTGTGTACAAGCCTATAGGGCATTTTCTTGATAAATGATTAATGCAGGAAGGACCAAGCCCATTGTGCGTGGTACCACCCAAAGTAGGTTGTCCTGTGTTCTATAAGGAAACTATCTGAGCCAGCCATGTGGAGCAAACCAATAAGCATCACACTCCACAGTTTCTCCATCAGCTCCAGCTTCCAGGTTCCTGCCCTGACTTTCTTCAGTGATGCTTCCGGAACCATAAGCTGAAGTAAACTCTCCTGCCCAAGTTGCGTTTAGCCATAGTGTTTTATCATAGAACTATAAGTCCTAACTAAGATGGGGGGGTGTAGGATGATGATCTATGAAGCTTTCAGCCTTTGTTATGATCTCAACAACTTCACTTTGACCTACTTCATGCTTTTGAAGAAGCTGTTTGCAATTTCTCGCTGTTGCTGGTGGTCTATAACAAGGATTCTGGGCTGAGGAAATGGGGCAACAGGTGAGGTCCCAATATCTATGGGTATAGTGGTTGAGATACCCCCAGAGTTTGCCTAAGGGACTTCTGGAACTTGCTTTCTTCTTCCAGATATTGCACAAAAATCAAATAGACTATCTGGCTCTAAGCATATCTAGCTTTCCGTGGAAAGTATCTGTATGTATGTTCAAATACTTGACTTTCACAGGTGGACCTGAGAAAACATCTGCTTTGATGCTTGATGGCAAAAATCTTAAACAAACATTGTTGTTTTGGAGAAAACATCAAATACTGTATTCTTCAATCACTCACTAGCATAGTCTGGTCTAACCTGGGACACGTTGCTCAGATCCCTGCCACCTCTACCCAGCTATCCCAGACTGGTCCACCCAGACACATTCAGCATCCCCAAATGTAAAATGAAGAAAGTACTGTCAAAGGTCTGGTGCATTTATTTGTCTTATTGAATAGACAGGACATAGAAGCCAAGACTCAGGCCCAGGAGCTGGCTAGAGTATGAGCACACTAAATGCAGAACCTACATTGGGGACAGGGTTGGGCCTCCTCTAAGATCACAGATGGAAACATGCAAATTCCTTCTCTGTGCTTCTGATCTTTTCCATACTGGCCCTTTTTTATAGCCACTCCTCCCCCCGTCATTGCTGCATGCTCTTACATGGCTAACCAACCATACCCAAGTTGCTGTTGCTTCTTCTTTTCATTCCCAGGGTGTGCAGACTGAAATAAAGATGAGATTCTGGGAAGGAAGGAAGGAAGTAGAACCATCTAGAAGGTCATACACTGTTTAATGTTCAAGTCAGATTAAATTCATTTTCCACCTGAAGCATTCATCAGTTCTTTGTGGTGCAAACTTCCAGAATCCTTTCTTCTAGCTGAAATTCTTGAAAGAGTTCTCAGATTTTCATTTTAGGGCAGGTCCTGAAAACCATGAAACCTGATTTTCCTTCCTTCTATATCATATATATATACCATATATATACCTTCCTTCCCTCCCTCCCTCCCTCCCTCCCTCCCTTCCTCCCTCCCTCCCTCTTTCTCTTTCAGTGGCAGATGAAGCAGTATTTCATCCCGGTTTTAATTTACATTTCCTCCATGACTGATGATGCTGGATATCTTTTCATGTGCTTTTTAGATATTTGATAATTTCATAAGAGAAATGTCTATTTAAATTCCTTTAGCTTTTAAAAAAGTTGAAATGTCTTTTTAAGTTTTCAGCTGTAAGAGTTCATTATAAGCTCTGAGTACAAATTTTTAGGAGATATATGATTTATAACCCAAGTTATAAGCTGTCTTCTGACTTTTCAACGGAATGTCTTGAGGTACAAAGTAAATGTGAATGAAATCTTATTTATCAGTCTTTTTAAAATCAGCATTTATACTTTCTCTGTCATATTTGTGAAGTCATTCTCTAATTCCGAAATCATGAAGATATCCCCTGGTGTTTTATTACATATAAAGGTCTTTATATGTCTAACTCTTATTTAGGTTTATGAATCATTTTGAACTTAAAAAAGAAAGAAAACATATAATATGTGGTAGTTTTTTCCTACTGATTTATAAGTTAATCTTTGCTAAAAAGTAAATATAACTATTAAGAGTTTGCTCTTGGGCTCTCAGTTTTATTCTCTGTGTGTGTGTGTTTATGTGTGTGTATTCTTATGTAAAGATCATGTCATTATGAATTCCACATGGCTTTGTAGTTGTTTTTTAAGAGCAGTATGTGTAAGTCTTTCAATTTTGTTCTTTTTTTCAAGTTTTTTTTCTTTTTGTCTGTGACTGTTCTGAGTTTTCATATGAATTTAGAATGAGCTTGTCGGTGTACAACAAAAATGTGTTCCAATCAGAATTCTAATAAAGGCTGTATTGAATTTATAGATCACTTGGGAGGATATCATATTACATCTTCTGATCCATGAAAATGGGATGTCTTTCCATTTCTTTCAAGTTTCTATTAACAATACTTATAGTATTCATTGTACAAGTCTGGCATTTTCTGTGTTAAATATGTCTATATACTTTATTCTTTTGATGTTGTACATGGAATTATTTCCCCATTTTAATTTTTCTAGTATACGGAATATAAGTGATTTAGTACAGATGTTGTATGTTGCTATCTTTGTGAATTTTTAAATTAATTCAGGTATTCCTAAAAATACCTTAGTATTTTTGCATGTAAGAACATGTTTTCTACAAATAAAAACAGGTATTTCTTCCTGTCTAGTCTTGATATTTATAGGCACTGGGAAAGTTACAGGGATCTTTCTAGAGGATGAAGCAAAGACAGGTAACTTGTCTGAGATCATGTAGCCAGGGAGTGAGTACATCAGAGGATCCCCCACTTCTGTTACTTTGCATTTTCACCATGCCACTTCCAGTGGTGACAGTCATCTTAGAGGACAATGTCTTCCTTTGTTACAAGAAGATAGCTTTTGTCAAGCAGAGTACAGGATTTCCAGACTCTGTACCACACTCTGGGCCGTGCTAAGTTCTATACATTCACATGTAGCCCTTGTAGGAATCCTGTAGGATAGTGATAACCACTCTCACCTTACAGATGGAGAAACCAAAGCTCTGATAAACAGTTACTCCTCCATAATCACAGATCCTAAAAGTGGAAAAACATGGGCACAAAATCCCATCCTCCTCCCATGGCATCATGTGGTTCTTCCTTCCTGGTTCTAAGGACAGGGTTTGCTGGGCAACCTCTCTGCTCCAGACAGAGGCCTTGTAGCTGCCTTGTGCACAGGGCATCTGCCTGTCCACACAGTACGAGAAACACTGCCTGCCCAGGCTTTGTCTAAGCATCTTCATGGCTCCTACATTTTAAACCCTCCTTTGTGTGTCTCAATGGACAATGTGAACAATAAGTGTGCCTGGTGTTGAGTATAAAAGAGAGGATTCAACTTCAGACACTTGGCTACTTATTCCTAATGGCCAGAGCAGTACAATTGTGAAAAAATGGCTTAAACAGGCCTCTTTTGATAATCCACATCTGGGACACTGACCCAGAACACCACTATGCAGCTTAAGGCTAATGGCTTCTTCTTGCACTTGATCTTGGGGACATGGAATGACACAGAGTCTTAGGGCAGCACAGAACTCTCTGCTTCCCACTCAGCCTGCGTCATGCTGACACTTGGTAGAAACTCAACAAGATAGATAAAGCCTCTTTGCTCCAAAACTACATTTATGTATTTGCTTGCTGTGTGTGTGTGTGTGTGTGTGTGTGTGTGTGTGTGTGTGTGTGTGTTTATAATAGGACTCAGCTCTCCCCTTTCATCATGTGGGTCCTGAAGACTGAACTCAGGTCATCAAGCTTGATGTAGTATCTTGCCCATCCTTTGTTGCCTTTATTTTAAATTCACTTGTAACTGCTTTACCCCAGTCAGTGTCTTTTTTAACTGTTCTTACCCCAAACCTAACAGAAAGAAAGGTCTGGCTACTCATTTATTAAGGTGATAATTTCAACTGAAGAACAGTTCAAAGGAAGGTGGCCAAAGGCCACCTCAGATCCAGATCTAGGGTCCTCTTTGCCTTCTCTCCAGTTCCAGCCCACATTCAACCCAGGATGCATTCTAGAATCTCAAAGCAGAAATGGATGTAATGAAGTGTTCTGCTAACTCTTTCAAATGTCATAAACAGCAGGGCATGGAAGCCCCACAGTTTACCTTTATAGAAAATTCCAGATTGTGAGTGACCCTGCACTCTGGGGCTTTAAAACAGCTCTTTTATATCACCCAAGGGATTTTTCACTTTGGGAGTTTAAGCCATTTGAAACCGAGAGTCTGGGAAAAATCCTCAGAAATAGCAGTTCCCTGAGGCGACGTGGTGTGAGGTAGAAGATATTCTGTTAGTTCAGCTCCTGCATCCAGGTGGTTCGTGGTCAGCAGGAGAATATGAAATTTTTAATAACATGAAATAAAAAGCCAATACTTCTGCCAAAACAAGATTGCCTCATGTTTTACCAAGCTATATTTTATAATTTCTCAGTTGACTGCCAAGCCCAGAGATTTACCCCTCCTGTACCCGTCCTGTATCCCTGTCCACATTCATATGTTATCTAGGCCTTCAGACTGGTTGCTTCTTTGACCCTTGAAGAAGTTCTTGTGATAAGAGCCATGATGGATCAAAGGAAAAGACACAGGTTCTCATCTGAGCTATGTATGCAAATTTTGTTTTCTAAAAGAATAGTCACTCTGGATGCTTGTTTGTTTTCTAAGCCAATGAGGGGGTGATGTCCAAGGAGAACATTCAAAGGCCAAGGTCCTCTTTATCTTGATCCTTCCTGATCCATTTCCTTCCAGAAACTTCTGACTTTTGCTCACATTGATAAAAAAAAAAAGGTAACTATTCAACCCTGTGATTATACCCCTCTACACATCTATCACCACTACATTGAACAGGAATCTCAGAAATAAATCCCCATGACTGGATATTTGCTTTTCAAGACATAAATTTAGTTTGAGTAAACTTTCTTCTACTTAAAACTCAAGTTATAATTTAAGAAAAGAGGGGGAAAGTTCTGGCTTGTGGAAGGATATGTGGGACTAGAAACCTAGGCCAAGAATTTATATTTAAAATCGTATCTTTCGTTATCAATTTCCCTGTAGAACAAAATTGAATCACGTTTTGGGAAATAGTTAATGGCCTTTGCTACCAACAACCCCCGTTCACTGTAGAATCACCCTTGCTTAGGTTCATGGCTGTGAAGCAGGAGCTGATGGAAGAAGGAACCCTTGATGCACATGCAAGGGACTATTTATTATACCAACCCTAATCTACTTTCCTAGCACAGCAGAGCTGTTAAGTTCCCAGCAGCAGCTCAACCCAAGGCCAAGTGGGCCTCATGATGAAATAAAAGTGGAAAGTTCAGAAAATGTTTAACTTCACAGTTGTAAACTCAGAATCTTTATTTTAAAATTCTCCTCCACCTATAAAATTAATGTTATGTTTTTCTAAATCTTTGCTCACAAGAACCACTTTTTCTTCAAACTAAATTGTTCCTAAATTTTCAAACATCTGCAACAATTGGAATCACTTTTCTTTCTGTATTCTTCATTTGTTTTGTTTAGGGTTTAAAGGTTTAAAAATATTATTTGTGTGTGTGTATGTATGTATTTACATGCATGCTTATGTGTGTGTACCACATCTTGAATGCAGAAGACCGAGGATAATTTTGTGAAATCACTTTTCCTCTTTATGTAGGTTCAGACTGACTTCAGGTCTCCAGTTTTGGGCAGCAAGCATCTTTATCCACTGAGACATCTTGCTGGCTCTTAGTTGGGTTTTTGCAGACAAGGTCTCACTCTATGGCCAGAGCTGGCCTCAAACTCACGGCAATGCGCTTGCTTGAACCTCCCTAATGCTGGGGTTAGATACAGTCATACACTACCACACCCCATGTGTCAACACATTCCCCATGTCGATTCTTCTAAACTCTCTTTACCCCTTTCATGATCTGTATCTGCAGGCCAGAGCAGTTATTCCCCATAACCTCAGCCTATAGACTGCAAGGAAGAAACAAGTTTGGGGTGACAGGTTCCAGCCAGTGCTGCCCCAGGGACACTGCTGCTGACTCGGTTCCTGGGGGTGGAGTGTGCCAATGAAAATGGTAAAGAAATTACCTTCCTAGCTTAAAATGCAAACCTAGAACAATATTTGATTTGACTAAGTCAAATTGGGTTGATATTTTAAGAAAATGTTTGCCTTCTAAGTCTTGAAATTTACTCCACAGAAGCCAACCTGAGATAATATTTTCTAAAGGAAATACCATTAGGAAAGGCTTAAGACACAATGTCAACCCAGACCCAGCTTCCAGAATTGAAACATAAATGCATGAATAAAAACAAATACCACTGGATTTGTTCTACCCGCTCTTCATTTTTATTCATTCATTCATTCATTCACCAATATCTTTATAATAATTAGTGGTCATTATTCCTTTATTCAAAAAGTATCTATTGTCTTCTACAGATCAAGAAATACACTCTTCTAGGTCCTGTGTATACAAATGGACCAAGCAAGGCTAAGTGTCTAATGCCAACAAACTTATAATCTTATGAAATGCTAAAGACAAAAATTGTAATATCAAGTGGTAATCTAGTCTGTAGGAAAAGTTAAAAATGGTTGGTAGCAGCAGGGATCCAGAGAGAGCCTTTCCCTTGATGAGTTAAATTTGTGAGCGGGAGATGTGAGGGAAGGAAGAGGGCGGACCAGGAAGCTGCCTGATGCCAATGCCTCACAAAGACGAAACAGGAAGTGCAAAGGATATGAGGCAGGTCCACCCTTGGGACCGTGAAAGGACAGCCAAGAGCCTAGCAGCTACAGTCCAAAGGAATGCTGGGAAAAGTGGTAGATGAAGTCTGAGAGGTAACAAGTTAGAGGTTATAACATCATGCTGCCCAGAGCGCCTGCTGCAGGAAGAAGGACTCGATGGCCAGTCACTGCTGATGTCCAGATCCATCGAGCTAATGCTGAAGATTGACGTCTGCCAGACTGAACATGACTAGCCACTGAGTGAAGCAGATATCTAGTTCTGACTAGTTCCTCTGAAAAGTGACGGGCTTCAGGATGTCCTGGCTGACATTTTCTTAGGGTTGCAATGGGTCTTTCATCCACCTCTGCTCCCTCCCCTGTTTCTTTTTCACAGCTTTTACATCTTTCCAAATGAGATGTTGTCCTGTTCTACTCTTTCTTCTCCCTTTATCTATGCAATGTGATTCTTGTGTGGCTATGCTGTCTTGTGTCTATTTCTCAAAGGACTTGACCTAAGGAGAGGTCACAGCAGGTTGCAGTAGACTTTGAGTCTTATTTTGAGTAAGAGGGATGCCATAGGAAGGTTCTAAGTAGAGCAGCAGGATGGTAAAAAAATTCATATTAGGAAGACAGTGCTTGAGGCTAACCATGGGAACTTTACCTATGACCCAGTGATTCTATTCCTACATATATTCTCCAGAGCAGGTCTGTCAACTGTCACACAGTGTGACATGAATTCACCCAGGTTAACATGGCTTTTGTTCTATGTGTTCATTAATGAGGTGCTAGACATTTCTTCCCAGAATCCTCCACCCCTGGTGCAGTAGCTTATGGGTCACAACTATGCCAGGGTTGTAGGTCTGCCTGCTTTTCTGACACCATGCATGGGTCTGACCTCCCTGCCAGCTTAAGTGGCATTGGCTTTCCCCTCCTTCTGTCTTCCATCCTCCTCCTCAGGGTGGCTGCTAAGGTTTACAGCTTGCCTAACCCTAATAAAATTATCCTTGAGCTTTACTATACAGGGGTTACGTCCTGATATAACAATCATAAATGGAATGTATTGTGAGTTTAAAATGCATTTGACATACCTACCCTACAGAAGAACATTATGGCTTAGTAGTCGCACGCTGTAGGGTGTCTTGGTTTGATTCTGTGATTGTGTAGTTGACAGGGAGCTTTGGCCTAAAGGCCCTGCCCAGCATATCTCCTATGTAGGATGGCATGTCACCAGCTTGGTAAAAGCACAAAATTTAATGTGCGGTTTCTAGCAAATATACCAGCAAGAAGTTGAAAGTTTGTAAATGAAACTGTTGTTTGGTTGGGGACCATCATTATGTTATCTTGGGAGGCAGAAGCAGGCAGATCTCTGTAAGTTTGAAGCCAACATAGTTTACATGATGAGTGTCATACAAGTCAGAGCCACATGGTCTCAGGGCTGCAGATTAGTTTGTGCATTCCTCTATTTTCTCTATTCTTTGTTAGATGTAACATAGGTCCTTTAGTGCCAGTGTGAGTTTGCTGAAGCCCAGCAACAAATTACAATCTGTGTGTGTGTGTGTGTGTGTGTGTGTGTGCGCGCACACACACACACACACATTAAAACAATAAAAACATTCTTTCACAATCCAGGCCAAGATGACCAAAATCAAGGCTTGCTTGCCTCTCCAAGGGAGACTGTTCTTTGCCTTCTGCATGTCTCCGATTTCTCAGTATCCTTTGGCCTATGGACGTGCCGCTTCACTACCTGCCTCCAACTACACTGGGCCTTCTCCTTTAGAGTGCTGTAAGGACCCCTGGGTAGCCTAGGACTCTATTATGCTCTTTCCTTTTGAAATATTAGTTTTCAACCAGTCACAGTGCTGCTTGCCTTTAATCCAGCACCCAGAGAGGCAGAGGCAGGCGCATCTCTGTAAGTTCAAAGCTAGACCTGTCTCAAAAAATAGTTTAAAAAATTATGTACAAAGTTGATTTTTATTTTGACATTTTTATTCACAGTTTATTCTCGTCCTCCATTTCTCTGACCCAAACTTCTGATGCCCGCACCCTTGCTGGTCTCTTCCCTCTCCCTGGTGATCTGTCTTCTGCTCTCAAGTCACAAGCATTTTGCTACCTTCTTTTTATGCATTTACCCCCCCCCCCCTCCCCCCCCCAAACCACCCCCCCCCCCACTTATAATTCCTTTCCTCATACAATGGTAGGAGTTGAAAAGCAGAGAGCAGGAAATGTCTGAGTTCTCCACTTAGGAAAATAATAGTGGCCATTGAGTCAGCAAATAATGCATGACCATTTACATGAGTTACATCCACAATCCTATGAGAAATCACAGCGTGCCTTAGATGGTTGTGTTTGTCAGTTTTTTTTTTTTTTAATCAACTTGACACAAGGTTAAGATATTTGCGAAGAGGAACTTCAGTGGAGAAAACGCCTCCATTGCATTGCCTGTGGGAAACTCTGTAGGACATTTTCTACATTTTCTTTATTAATGATGGTTGGTGGGGGGGGCAGTGCCTTCGCTGGGCAGGTGGCCCTGAGCTGTAAATAAATCAAGCTCTGGAAGCTGGTAAGCAGTGTTCTCCGTGGCTTCAGCTTCAATTCCTGCCTCCAGGTTCCTGCCCTGGTTTCTCTCAGCGATGGAGCATGACCTGAGAGATATAGAGTGAAACAAACCCTTTCCTCCCTCACATTGCTTTTGGCTGTTATGTTTTTATCCCAACAGTAGAATCTCTAAGGCACTGGTCGTGCACTGACAGAATGAGGAGTTGATCTTAGTTTGTTCAAGCATGAGAGGTTTTGAGGCTATGGCAGATTGGGGGGCAGTCAGGACCCCAACCTTAGGACCATAGGGTGAGGTATGAGAAAAGTTCTAGGACGCACAAAGCAAGGAGAGGAAACCTGGAAAAGTTTTGGAGCAAGTACTGGGTCCAGTGGATTGTCCAAGAGTCTTGTGTGATAACCCATGTGTCGCTCAGCAATGCTTTGGGTGGATCATTCATTTCTTGTCAATGCAGAGAAATAATGGTTTCTGCTTCACAGTCATCATGGAGTAGACGTGAGAAGCAGCAGAATGAGCAAATGCCTTGATTACATGCCTCTCCTTTTATGATGAAGAAACTAGGCATCATTTGAGGGGACCAGCAGGTAACTGGTGAGACTGGGGTGCTCGGTGGATCTTCTTCAATGCACAGCTTGTGCAGTTACACACTCTGTGTGCAATTCAAAGACCATGGTGAACATTGTTCTCCTTTTTCAGGTCTCCAAACTGTATAAATGAATAGAGCATTAAGGTCAAGTGCAGAGGCTTCATTTTAAAGGCTTAGAGGCAGAGCTTGTGCTAAGCAGGCAGGGTGCTCACAGGGCATGATTGAAGTTTTGAGTTCAGCCTCCAGCTCAGCAAAAAAAAAACCAAAACCAAAAACAAAAAAACAATGTAAAATACTTCAAGTTACTATGAGGCTTAAAATTCAGTGTAAATTATTTCTAATCCTGGCTTTATCATTTAATAATGATGGAGAAAGCAGAACTTATTTTTTCCAAGTTTTAGTTTTCTAGCATGCTAAATATCTGCTGTAGAATGCTGCAATCAGCTAATAAGTTTGGAAATCTCTCAGTGTGGGGCTCGGCATATAGTGAAAGTTGTCAAAGTCACCTGTTACTATTAGATGTGTCCCCAGCACATCAAATCTTGCGTATTTCATCTGCTTGGAATAAGGCTGAATTATTAGTATGCCATATGTTGTTTTAGAGATAATCAATGATTTGGTTGATTCCCTGTATTATTTCCAAAAGAAGCATCTAGGACATCTTTTGGAAGCTTTTAGTCCAGGTAGAGCATTTTGTTTAGATCATTCCATTTAGTCATTTATCTAAATTCCTGACTCAGCTTTTCACTAAGTATGGCTCTTGGCATCTATTTTCTTCAGAACTATGAGAACTATAATCAGCAGGGTTGTCTATAATGGATGTCCAGTATAGGCCCTCATGAATCCTTCATGCTGTCCTGGCATTTCTGAATGATCTCTGGATGACATTTTTCAGTATTGTACCATTGGATCTCCCCTGAAGCTGGGATTCTGTCACCTCTCCATTCTTATGCTTTGCCCAACACTCGACACCATTCTTTGACAATAGTTAATACCACAGGAACAGGCAAGTGTTTAAAGAATGTCCCTAATGGCCTTTTTAATGTTGACACAGCTTTTTGAGAATCCGCCCCAGGGGACTTAACTACTCCTTTACTGGAAAACTTCAGGAACACGTTCAGATCTTTAGAATTCACCCACTGAAATCTTTGGGGAAATAGTAAAATCCTTCAGTAAAATGCCAAGTGTCAGCTGCATGTACACAAAAGGCCTGTGTTTTTAGCCTGGCAGGGATGGCTCATGCCTTTAATACCAGCAAAGACAGAAGCAAGCAGATCTCTGTGAGTTCAAAGTCAGCCTGGTTTACGAAGCAAGTTTTAGGACAGCCAGGGCTACACAGAAAAACCATGTTTTGAAAAAAATCTTTAAGGTAAGGTAAGGCCCTGGTGTCCTTATGAACATCAAATTCAACCTTCTACCCCCAGCACTGTGCCTAATCTGTGTTAGAGAGGAAATAAAAACCCACCTTGACTACAATATGGTGACCATCAACACATTAAATCAGACTATGTCTAACACTGTTGAATATCTGTGTTTATGAAATCTCATCTTTGATTTTTTTCTCTTTTGTTGGACATCCAGAAGTGAGATGATGAGACCCTAGAGTTCAATGGATACTTGTAAGAACCTTGATAAAAACTTACCAGTCACTTCTCCAGAAAGGGTGCATCCCTGTGTTTATGTCCCCAAGCAAACTCATTTCGCTGCCTTTATTGCCATCCTGAATCCTATTATTTTCAAACTATAGCTTGAAAGGACAAATAATTAAAGTGAAATTACATTTTAAAAAATAATTTATAGAGACACCGTTTCTCTGTGTAACAGTTCTGGCTGTCCTGGAGTTTGCTTTGAAGATCTTGAGCTTACAGAGATCTACCTGCCTCTGCTTCCCGAGCCCTGTGATTAAAGGTGCCTGGTGTAAGATTACTTTTCACTTAACTGTTTTAACTGTATCAAGACCCCATAGTTATTTACTGTATAAGCCTTTGGTGGGCACTGTGACTATAGTGTAGAAGCCCTCTGCAGTCTCAAATGCAAGTCAAGATGGGGTGGACAGCATCCACACAGTTAGAAGCTAGCCACTTCATTTTCTCTGTGATCGCTCTTGGTTCAAGTCACATGCCTGACCTAGTCTCCCTGCCTCTACCCTACCACCTTCCCCACCCACCTCATACACAGTTCCAGGGCATTGGATTTTCAGGCTGTTGGATTGTCAGGTGGCTGCTTCTGCCTTTACTGTTGTGAGAAATGAACCATCCTGGGGTTTTCAATGGAAGGCAGATAACTCTGTATGGATAAAAACAAAGCTTCATTCTAAAGATGGCAGGTTTTAGGACAGAGCTAATTCTGTTGGATTTCTCTCATGTCTAAGAGAATAGGGCTCACGAACAAGAAGATCTCCTGTCCAAAGATCCTTTCCTGAGAAGTCCCAGACAGCATCTTTCTTGAAAGAGATTCTGCTGATACATTATATGAGATAAAACTGTATCCACATGACGGCTCTGCACACACACACAGTCAGCCCTGCACTGCCCTCTCTCGTGGCACATTTCTCTTTTCTTACTCTCATCACAGACTCCTCTTCTTGTCCTTCAATTCACCAAGTCTTTCCTCCAAGGATGTTTCTGCCTTACATGGTTTTGGTGCGGCAACCTCAGGAGCATTTCAACAGTGCCACTGAGTGACCCCTGACTTTTAAGATAACTTCTTGGACATCTAAAACAGTGTACTCCCACGGAAACACTTAACTTCTCTGCTCTGTCATCTTTACAACACTCTCTGAATTTGTCTTCCTGACAAATTCAAACATCTCATTAACTGTTTTCCTGGCAGCTCTCTTCCTGGTCTTCTCTTGCTTACTGCTTCACCTCAGAACCTCAGAATGTACCTAATGCACGGATAGGTTAGAAAACAATGCAAAAAGACAATGTGGGCCTATAGAAATGGCTCAGTCTGCAGAGTGCTTGCCATTGAATTTACCATTTAAAAAAGAACCCAAAAAGCCGTCTGCATACAGATGGGTGAGATGATGTTAAGGAGTTGTGGTCCATCTTTTGCTTAGTATAACCATATTTGACGCCTTCTGTATGAAGACATGCACAGACATGTTCACAATAATGCCCAAAATTTGCTTTAAAAAATATTGCAGAGTGTGGATAAAGATGTGTGAAACCAGAGCAGAATGTTGTGTGCTGTAACCATCATGGTGTAAGTGGGTCTAGGAGGTGAGGATGATGATAACAGGACCCCACCCTGCCAGGACCTACCTCCTAGCCCAGCTGGGAAGCGATGGTCCTAGTATAGACACATTCTCCAGAAGCTCAAGCTTCATCAGAAAAGATAATTGGGAGAATGTCTACCAAAAGGAGTTTCTCCTTGAGGAACTCACAAACGAGGCTCTAACACATCCCACCTGCATCTTAGAACAACTGTCGCTGTGGCCATGGGTGAGACACCTTCCTTGAACCAGTTTAGAATAGATGCCTCCACTTTACCCTTCATCTCAGAGTCAGGTCCTGTGAGTCACTAGGTGTACCTCATGCAGGGTGGAGAAAAATCCCCCAAAGAACAGTAGGAGGAGCTTCTAGAAGGAGAAATATTGTGAGGGTCCAGTGCCCACCATAGTTTACTATATGGCTTGGGCTAAAGAGAAATTTGGGAATCATACAAGAAGAGCAATGAAAACAAGAAAGGAAAGAAGATATTTCATAAGAGGAGATAAAATACAAATAAGAATTAAAAGTCCTGGAAAAGAACATGGTGGCGAATTGAGAGAATGAGGACACAGGAAGATGACTTGAATCAAAACCAGTAAAGTCCCAGCGCTGTCCTACGTGGCCTCCAGGAGCTGTCTGCGTCAGTATTCTTGACATGTGTAGTATAGTCCCAAGCAGATCCTAGAATGCCAAAAAGGCTGGCCACAGGGCTGGCAAGGCTCTGTAAGCTAGCCTCTGGCCACCAAAGAGAGTAGTGGAGATTTTTATTACCACCACTAGAGGGCAGTGTTAGGTCAGACATTTCTCAATGTCTTGGGCAGATACTTTGTCAGCCTAGCATCTCCCTTCAAATCTTCTAGCTTGTCTTGGTCTGTCCAGAGTAAAGTGTGGGTAGTCATGCTTCTTTGATTTATCGCCATGGAGATTTGGAGATAAATACTGTGTAAAACACACTTCCCATCACCATCGCTCCTACATACCATTTAAAAATACACTCTACTCAATAAGGCTGTTCTTTAATGGGGTTATAGACGTCAGTATACATTTAATGACCTGTGTTACCCATTTAATCTGGCTAGAAAACACCATTTAATCTTGCTAGAAAGTATGATGATATCCATTTCTCAAACAAGCAACCGAAGCTAAGGGTGTGGGTCAGTGGTAGGGTCATTGATGGTGCAAGGCCCTGGGTTCCTCAGAACTTAGAGAAGAAGAGAAGACCTCTCAGATGGGAAACTGAAGGCCAGGGAAGCACAGCAGGTTGGGTGAGGCCTCAGGGCTGGGGAGTAACAGGGATAGGATTTCGGCTTTTGTCTATTGGCCTCCAAGAGTAATGTGAGGTCACAGCCTATTCACAGGTCCTACATTCTTGTTCTCATACTTCCTAATGCTGCCTCATCTAACTTAGAGCAACAATAAAAACCACACACACACACACACACACACACACAGAGAGAGAGAGAGAGAGAGAGAGAGAGAGAGAGAGAGAGAGAGTTTCTTCTTTTAGTTGTATGGACCCCTTAAACTGAAATTATCAGTGCAGCAAAAGACACTTCTTAACCTGCCAAAGTGCTGAATGAATTGCTCATTGAGTTTAGTCTTTCAACCCTTAGGCAAATCATCTTTTAGCACAGCACAAGGAAACACAAGGCACCCCTATTACTCAGCAGGTCCCATGTCTACTTCAAGTACATCTGTTTCTAGTCTGATCACTGCTGATCACGGACTGAGACATCTAAGCTGTGGCTATCATGGGCTATGATGCTGACATTAGCTACTGGGGTGCTGTTACCTCCTGGATTCAGGGAGAGGGGCTAGTCTGGTGTATGAGAGTCTCTGGCCTCAGGCTATGAGTTTAGATAGGGCAGCATTTTATCGACTTTACAAAGTCTAGCATCAACAAACTAAATGAGCTGTCTTCGGGCTGATGAGCTGGCTCAGTGGCTGAGGGCGTCTGCCACCAAGCCTACTGATTCGAGTTCAGTTCCTGGAACTCACCTGCTGGAAGGAGAGAATGGACTCCAGCAATTTGTCCTCTGACTGCCAAATGTGCACCATGGACTTCATGCACACACACACACACACACACACACACACACACACACACACACACACGAAATACTTGAATGACTTTTCTTTTAAGATATGTACGCTGCAACAATCTGAGTCATAATTAAAGCTCTGTTTGCTTTTATTTTTAAAACTATCAGAAGCTGAGTCATTGGAGACTTGCTTGGATGCTGCAGGACCAAGCTCCCTGCTGCAACCTCCCTGTGAAGGAGCACTGCGATCAGCCCAGATCTTGGGGAGGAGGGCTGCCTTTCTCTTTCTAGTGCTGAAAACCCCCAGAATTCACAAGACACTGATCAGCATCTTTTCCAAATCATGAGAAATAGCTGACCAAGACTGAGCACTATTTTATCTTCACCTACCTGGACATTAAAAGCAAGTTAATATAAAAAGCAATAACCAATCTCACAGGGTCATGACTGGGTGCTCAGTGAGCTATGGAAACACTAAGTGATGACAATTTTTGTGTCCCCTAAAGTCCTCAGCTCTGAGGAGATGATTGTAATAGGTAGAGACTTTGGGGGTGAATAGGTGAAGCCCTCAGATATGATTGGTGTTCTGGTGAAAGAAAGAAAAGACCCACTCTCCTCCTTTCTCTCTGTGTGAGGAACCCCCAAATCTGCCTCCAAAAATTTTGAGTTTCTCCATAACTGTGAGAAATGGCATTTCTGCTGTTTAATAAACAACAAACAAGATTTTCTTCTGCTTGCTTCTCTCTGTAAGAGTGGGAGAGGGTTTGGCTGACGGGTTGGCTCACAGTACCTGACTGAAGTCCTTGTTAGCTCGCACTCCTACAGGAACTGGCTTTGATCTATCAATTGCTAGCACTGAGGGTTACTCAGGTGATGATTTGGAATCTGATCATTCTTTTGAGACATCACCCTTGGGCCAATTAAAAGCTTGACTGAAGGACATGGCGTGGATCCAAGACCTAACTCTTTCTTGTTCTTTGTTAATTAAATTCCCTATTCTCACTATTGACTCCTGCCCTAGGCCAGGCAGCTGGAGAACTCCCCCTGGCTTAGGTCTCTTGTCCTGGGGGAAAAAAAAGAAGGTTCCCACCTCCTGCAGCCAGGCACTGTAGGAGGGCAGGAGCTTGGTGTCTGTGAGTCTCAAGCCACCAGCTCTGGAAGTTTGAGGAAACTGATGGTCCTGGGAAAGACAGCAAAGTTGAGCCCGTCAGAGAGGAAGCTGGGACCATTGTCGTAGGAGAAGGCCGGTGAGGGGCTTCAGGGTCCAGGTATTCACTGAGTTCCCTCTGGGGAAGGGGAAGTGACCAAAATGAGCGATTTCTCCTGCCAAGCCCCTTACTGTTATTCGAGAAGACACCAAAAGGTCCAAAAAAATTCTTTTTCACCTGTAATGAACTTAGCCACTTTCCAAGACTGCAGAGTCTGCAGCAGATTTTATCGTCTGGAAACTTATTTATGTTTGTTATTCTCTCAGACAATACATCTCAACTGCGCTTTCTTTCTCTTCTGCTTTTCCTAGTTCCCATACAGACCTCTCCTCTCCCCAGATATTCAGTTACTCTTCAGAAAAGAACAGACCTCCCGGGGCTATTGACCCATCATGGCATAACAAGACATACTATGACTAGGTACAAACCCTCATATCAAGGCTGGGCCAGGCAACCCAGTGGGAGGAAAAGGGTCCCAAGGACAGGCAGAGGAGTCAGAGACAGCCCGTCCCCCGCTGTCAGCAGTCAACCATAACATATATGTAGAGGACCCAGTATAGAGCCGTGCAGGCTCCATGATTGCGGCATGGTTTGACTTCAGTCTCTGTGAACCCTGCTTAATTATCCTCTGGGCCCTGTTCTCCTGGTGTTCTTGACTTCTCTGGTTCCGACAGTTTCTCCAGACTTTGTTCAGCATTTCCACCCTGCTGTGCTAAGGACTGAATCCAGGACTTTATCACTGAGCTGTATCTCCAGGACGTTTTTGAGCTTTGCCAAAAACAAACTTTCCAAAAGTAAAAGTGTTCAAAGCAGAAGTCCAAAACTTTCAGTCTTCTTCTTATGAAAGGGAACAATTAGCTTTATTCCGTATTTTCATTATTAGGGAATTGCTTGAAGCTACTGGGCTCTACAGAAACAGGGCTTCGCCACTACCTTCCTTGGTGACCTCAAAACTATGGGAGTCAATGTCTCCAGGGGAAAGTCTCTTTTAACATTTTCAGTTTTTTTTTTTTAAATATATTGCAGCCCTTACACTTCACAGTCTAATCAAAGCATGTGATCTTGGACTTGCAATATTTGTGACTCCCTCTAATAATGACCCTGTCTGGCACACACAGCAGTACTCACTTTTACAGAAGTACAAACTGTGAGCCTCACATTTCAGCTGAATTTTGCATGTTTTATGCAAAACTGCTCCTTTACCTTTACAATGCTAAACTCTATTTTTGAACAAATTGAGAAAATAGAATGTATTTCCCAACAGGGGTGATATGTAAAGCAAATTTCAATTTAAGTTAAGTGCTTTGGAACATTTTTTTTTTTTTTACATGTCTTGGCAAAAGGAAGTTATTTGAAAAGTTCACTAACTTAAACAAAGTCTGACTTAATCCCTAGCCTCCCAAATGCTTAAGGATATGGGCTACAAGGGCTCTAATGTGCAGAAATCTGACTTATATAACATATCCTTAAGCCACCTGGCTTGGAATTGGATTTATAAAAATACTCCTTGGCGCCATGTCAGTTTGAGGGAACATGTATATATGACCAGTGTCTAAAATGCATTAACTTAAGACTCCAGATTTCAGAACTTTGGAACTTCTCTTTCCTCATCTGGACCCTTTCCAGAGGGAAAGGAATCTTGAGACCATGGTCTCTTTGTCTGCCAGCATCCCACCCTTAAGAGGTACTTACAGTACTGCTGTAGGGGGGACTATAGTTGGTTGTGGGAAATGGCAGTCCTTCTGGTATTCCGGAGTTCTGTGTGCCACCATGCAGACAGCTTGGTGTCTGAGACAATTGCTGTGAAAATGATCAAAGCTCAGAGGACTGGGCTGGCAACAGGTTTTGGTGCCTACCATCAAGTACATAGATGTTGAGGAAGAGATTCATTTTTGCCCCAACACTCAGCCCCTATGATCCTTTCGGTTTTCCCACCTGAAAATCAAATGTCACAAGTCTACCTGTATCTGAGAGCTATGCTGAATGTCTGTCACAAGGCACAAACAGCCAGAATGGGACAAGGACTGGCTGGTTATTGAGACTTCTTAAAAACTACCCAGCAAACACCCCTCTCCCACCCATCTCCACTTTGTTATAAACTTCACACCAACCGTCTCACTCCAGCTTCTAGTCCCAAGATGCCCCAGGGAAATGGCTCACCTTGAGGACTTCAACTCTGGCCCTTACATTCCCACCTGATTTGTGCCCCTGAATTCATCCATTGTTTGATGGTAGTAGATTCATAGATCCTAGGTTCATACCTAAAAGTAGCCACAAGAAAACATACCACACTTACTTGTGTGTGTGTATGTGTGTGTGTGCTCATCAAGTGTGACTTGTGCTCAAAGACCTCCAGTGGATTCCTGTCATAATAACAAACAGGATTAAATCTTGTGCATTCTGTGATGCCTCCTACATACAGTCTTATAAGAAAGTGAGGTTTAGAAACCAGGGCAGGAAAGAGGCAGATGATCACAGCCAATGAGAAAAAGCAATAGTCACAACCTGCTGTAATGTAAGTTCTGTTGGTGTGCTCTCTCACGCTTCACCTCACACTCCGGCTCTTGCCCTTTCTCGTTGCAATGTGCTCACTGTTTTTCATGGATCCCCAGGAAGCTGTTCTGACTATTGCTGGTGTGTGTGATGAACACTCGAACCCACAGGTTCTCTCCCACTGGTGACACGAGATACCCCTTTGTTCAGTGTTTCCTTGCTGTATACACTACCTTCTTGTTAGTTACTTAGTAACCATGTTATCCATCTACTTTCTCAGTATCACAGTGCTTGTGTTAGGGTAACAGAATGGTGTGCAGTTTAAAGCTTTATGGATTGCTTATTTCTAGAATATCTGTGTTTCTAGGTTCATCTTGAGTAGCTCAAACTGAGAAAAACAAAACCTGTACAAAGGAGAATAACTCTACCGAGCACTCACTAATACCCCATGGACTGAGTGTTAGGAGATCCTAGAGGAGAGGAGCCACCTGAGGCCTCCATTGCTGTCTGAGATGTGCCTGGTGTACCTGTGTTCAGGAGATACATGTGATCTCTGATATTAAGGACTTCTGTTAAAGCTATCAATGCAAATTTCTTTTAAAAAGCCTTCTGTTTGTTCATGTGTGTGGTACTTTATTCCCTGCAGTACGCATTCTTTATTGACATTGGCAAGTGTGATTTTAAAGAAAGCAAGCATCTTTATTGTGTCCTAAGAAATAGCCAGGATCTCCCCTCTTCACGCCTTTCTATACACTGGCATCTTTGTGTGGAGTGCAAGAGAAACCTCACTTACCTGTCAAGTTCTGGCTCCTCTGAGAAGCCCTTCCTGACCCTTCCAGACAGACTAGGCTGTATGGTCATGTGACTTGTGTGTGCTTTTTTAGGCTGGCCCTTAGTCCAGCCCTGACTACAGACGGGAAACAGTACAAAGATCTTCTTTACAGCAACATGTGAGGTGATCAGAGAAAACTACAGGGCATGCAGTCATGACTGACTTTTTGATAAGTGATAAAGAATTCTTAGTATATTCCACACAGTATTTGGAATATATTTGGACATTTTTGTTATTAGTGGTTGAGGTGGGAGGACCCAGTGTTGGGTGTATGAGAAAGCAGGATGACCAAGCCATGGGGAGCAAGCCAGTAAGCAGCCCTCCCCATGGTCTCTGCTTCAGTTGCTGCCTCCAGGTTCCTGCCTTTAGTTCCTGCCATGGTTCAGATTGTGACCTAGAAACTGTACAAGGAGACACATCTTTTCCTTTTGATGAGTTTTATTTTATTTTATTTTATTTTTTATCACAACTGAGAAGCAAGTGAGGAGCTGGGGAAGTGAGTTTCCCCCAAACCACCTAGCTCTATTCTTGTTCAAATTGGATTCCAAAATAGGAAAGTCTAAAGCTAGGTACGGCTGAGCTAAAAGTTCAGAGGAAGAGGATTCTGGTTAAAGTTCATCAAGACAAAGTTAGGGTGACCACCAGTGACAGAGAAGAGTGTGCAGAGCCCCGATTTTCCTGTGTAACGTGGAGGCAGGCTGACAAATTCCATGGGGGTAGAAATAAGGAATTTGGTGCTTGGTTAGAAAGTCTCTGGCGGTGCCATGACACTAGAACATATTAAGACTGGAAAATATTGAGAAATGCACTGCAGAAAGTTTCTTTTAACGTTTTGAGCAAATGTTCCAGATAGCCAAGCCATAGCAAGGCTCCGTGGAAAGCAGAAACCAGAGAGAAATCAGCCTCGCAGATGTGTAAAAATAGATATGGGTCAGGCAGGAATATGGAGATGAGCGCTCCGTAGGCTGCGAAGCTGGTACACTGGGTTTTGTTTGGTTCTATTCTGTTTTCTCAGCTACCACTTTCACCCCGGGCAATAAAATCACAAGAATGAGCTGCAAGAGAGAGAAGCTAAGTAAAGAAATCGGTGTGGGTCAGGACGCAGTCTGCTTCAGGTGCACTGTGCTGGCAGCGCTGTGCTCAGGGAACAAGGGCAGCTGAGCTGGGGGAGAAGGGGCGGGGGGGGGGGGGATGTGCTAGGCGCATCCAGCCTTAGGCTGGTTTCCAGAAAGGTAGGTTGTTTTTTATTTGTTTGTTTGCAACAACAGGCTAACCCTGGGGACTGCTCAGCCTTTGAATAATAAAGGCAGTGCACCCCCCCCCCCAAAAAAAACCCAAACCAAAAAAAACAAAACTCTGAGTCTGAGGTGATTCTTTGTGAAATGTGGATCCCCGAAAGGCTTTCCAGGCCTTGCCCTCTCTCTTTCTGCCCATCCCTCCTTCTCTCCTTCCCTGCTTCCCTCCTCTTGGTCCAGCCACAACAGCTCTACAATGTACAAGACGCCTCTCCTAGTTTCTCAGCTAGACTGCCCAGCAAAGAACGGTGGGAGGATTGGACTTCGGATTCTGCGCAGTGGGGATGAAGGTTAAGGATTTGCCCTATGATGGGCTCAGTGGTTGTCTAAAGTATGTTAGAAATTACTTTTGATTGACTTGTGCTTCTTGGTGCTGAGCGTCTTCTGTAAACTACCTTTGCAGTGGCTTTTATCTTGATTGACAGCCTTAAGTGTCTGGATTCATTGTTTTGAAGGAAGAACTCATAAGCACTTTTGCCAGGGGGTGGAGTGGGGGCTCCTTAATGGGCTTCAACTATCCTAAAGTTTTGACTCAAGAAGAAAGATGTTTCTACTTGATGGACTAGTTAGAACATACTCCGCTTTCTCCTTAGCGACAGGGACATTGCTTACGGCCATGACTGCCATCTGATCTCCTTCCTAGCTTCCTGGGTCCCCTGAAGCTGGTTTCGTTTAGGTAAAGACCCTCTGATGGGTATTATATTAAAAACCACTTGAGGGCGGAGACCAGGCCTCACATCTGACTCTCTATGCTCAGTGCAGTATATAGTACATGTGTGCATGTGTGTGTGTGTGTGTTCATTTGGTGTGAGTCAAATTCCTTAACCACGGAGAAACTGCTTGATGATTCTATTCTGTTTCACGCTTACGTTTTATTAGTTCACAAGCAAAACCCTTAGTGGGGATAAAGTACTAAAGCTGAAGCTTTGAGTAAAAACTCTTGTTTAGATTTTTGGGCTTTTACACTTAAAACATGGTTTGTGGGACATCCAACTCTCTAGGATGAGAGACGAGGCTTCTCCTTTTAATAAATTGTGGTGTTCAGTTTTTCAACATTGCACTTCATAGTCCCTCTTTGTTTTTGTTAAAAGCAGTATGTGTGTGTGTGTGTATGTGTGTGTGTGTGTGTGTGTGTGTGTGTGTGTGTGTGTGTGTTTGAAGACTAGAAGAAACAGCAGCAGCAAACAGAAACCACCACACTGATGACGCTTATAGAGCTTAAGTGTGTTTCTTCCCGGTGCCAAATAACACTCGCTTAGATTGCAGCAATTTTTGATTCCCTTGCCAATGTTTGTGTTATTTTTAACTTTAAAGATGTAACAGATTGCTCCAAAATAAATAATTTAATCTAATGTTTCAAAGAGTCCTGTGCTTTACTTCTGGTTTCTCCTGTAGGATGGAGCTCTGTCCAACAGAACCAGCCCTGGCTCTGGTACCTCACTCTGTATGGAGGAATGGAGGAGGGGTTTTTGCTGTTTGTTTGTTTGTTTTTCTTCTTTGTTTTGTTTTCCAACTGGAGGCTGTTTTGTACTCTTTGGTTTCACATGTTATAGGGCAGACCATTGTTTACTACCAAAGCAGTAACTCATTTCTTCCAAGAAAGGAGAAAATCATGTTCCTAGCAGCTGGATCCCTGATCTTGTGGGAGGAGAATTGAAGGAATCCAGAACTGTTTCTGGGGTGAGAATCTGAGCCACCTGTCACAAGAATCTACTCTTTTCACGTTGATACATATGTAGACCTAAGGCTATAAAGAGATGTGTGTGTGTGTGTGTGTGTGTGTGTGTGTGTGTGTGTGTGTGTGTGTACCAGAGTTTATAAAATAACTCAAGATAATCAGTTCTCTCCTTTCACTAAGTAGGTTCTGGGAATCAAACTCAGGCAGTCAAGCTTAGTGGTGAGTGCTTTTATGTACTAAATCATCTCACCAGTCCCCTCGATGTAATTTAAAACAGCTGTTGGAAAGGTCTAACTTTATGCAAAGTGATCTCATTTTCAACTGACTAGTGGATATCTTTTTTATTTTTGAGACAGGGTTTTATTACCCTGCTCTGGCTGGTCTGGAACCTCATGTGCAGACCTGGCTGGCCTCGAACCCCTTGGTGACCTCTTGTTTGTCTCTGTGGCATCATCTATGAAAAAGAAGCCTCCCTATTGACAACAGAAAAGAATAAATTATAGTACTTTCTCTCTTTCTTAAAGGAGCATGAACAGCTCTTGCAATAGGATTAAGTAAAACTTAAAACCAAAGGATAAAGTGAACGCCACATGCCTCCTCATTCCTGCAGGCCGCCATTGTGAGGTCCACCAGATGATCGGAAACTACATGTGGGATTCCAGAACGAACAAGTCATTCGACATCGGGGTCAACCGAGACAGCCTGATGCCCCTCTGGTGGAATGGGTCAGAACCATTGTGGATCACGCTGATGAAGGCCAGGAGGAAGGTTTACATGTATTACTGGCCAGGTGAGTATGCTGACCTCCAGGCTCCTCTTCTGAATCTCAAACACCATGGAGCTTGCCCAGGAAAATAAGGCAGAATCCTTTGAAGACCAAGCCCTGATTGAAAGATGGAATTTTTACTTAACGATGTTCTAAGGGCACCTTAAAAATTTGGGGGTTTTTAAAATTTAGTTTACATTTTTCTTAATGTATATGTTTTATTTCAAACAAATTTCCTCCTCTACCGCTCATTACCCCATCTCTTCCCCAGTCACAGTAATCTCTTTTGTTCACCTAGATAGTTTCACTTCTATTTTTAGTTAATATATATACACACAATTATAAAAACCAGGGGCCATAAATGAGAGAAAACATGATCTTCATCTTTCTGAGACTGACTTACTTTGCTTAATGTGATTGTCTCCAGTCGCACCCATTTTACCTCAGATGACATAAAAGCCACCGTGTCTACATGCTCCATTTTTCTATTTCCTGTGTTTGCACACCTAGATTGGTTCTGTGACTTAGCTACTGGGAATCAATGCTGCAGCAAACTGATGTGCAAGTCTTTGAATGAACAGAAGAGGTGCAGCCTTGTCATAGGAAAGCTCTGTTTTTAGTTTGTTGAGAAGCCTCAATACTCATTTCTGGTGGGGGAGGGGAGAATCAGACTAGCTTCCTTTCCCCACATCTGTGCTAGCATTTACTGTTGCTGTTTCTTCTTTAGTGACTGATATTGTAACCGGACTATGATGACCTCCCTGTGTACTTTATATTTATATGTCCATGATCACTAATAAGGCTGATTCTTTTCATGTATTTGTATTTCATCTTTTATGGGCTGCCTGTTAATTTCGCTATTCCATTTATTAACTGGGTTGCTTGTTTTCTTGTTGCTGTGTTTTTCGAGTTCTTTGTATATTCTGGATAGTAATCCTCTACCAGATGTATAAATAGCAAAGATTTTCTGTGGACACATCTTTAAAATCCCATTTTTGAGCTCTAGAATATCAGCAGGTACAATGTTATTTCCAGTTCCCTTGTCACGGTGTCCTCCTGCTTGAATTTCATGGGCAACATTTTCAATATGGAAGAGAAATCGATTTTAGTTTCTTCATTGACTTTTACAAAGGAGTTGAGTACCATTTCTATATACTTACTAGAAAGGATGTTTGTATTTATCCTTTGAGAATTTCATCCAATATATTTTGAATTTCTATGCACTTTTTAATTTCCCTCACAGCATTGAAAATGGAAAATCAAAGCACTCACAACTGTTTGGTAATAAATCACATGACACCACTTACTGCTGATAACCTAGATGGTTTATACACCTAGATAATTGGGAAGCAAAACTATTTTACTGTAATGAAGTAAGTATTGCTACAACCTGTCTTCACTACTGTGAAAGTCAGTGTGTTGTCATCCTGTCCATTGAATGTCCATTGTC
The DNA here is from genome assembly GCA_004025045.1 of Sigmodon hispidus. NCBI lineage: Eukaryota > Metazoa > Chordata > Mammalia > Rodentia > Cricetidae > Sigmodon > Sigmodon hispidus. The sequence continues at coordinate 29,986 of PVIH01014992.1, forward strand.
CATCCTGTTCATTAAGAGTGAGGAGATTCAGGGCAGCCAAAGGCAAATTAGAAGACCAGAATTCAATGTCCAGAACCAACATGTTGAAAGGAGAGAACAGATTCCAACGAGTTGTCTATGTATGCACTCAAGAGAGCACACACACACACACACACACACACACACACACACACACACACACAAAATATAGGTAAAAGTATAGGGGAATCCAGTACTGATGAAATAATCACTTTGCTGCTGTGGATTCATTTGTTTAGCTGGTGATGTGCACTATGTCTTTTCCAGGCACCCACTGGCTATGGCACTTTCTCCCAATGCTGATTTTTATCATTATGGAGCCAGCTATTGGCAAAAAGCCTAAAAGAACTGAAGGGATAACTGAACAGTAGCCTGGTGGGAGGTGGAGAAAGCAGCAGAGATCTCACTGACTTGGGCTGGGGGCGGGGGAGGGAGAATAGGCACAGCTGAGAGAATTGTGAAAGCACAGTGGATTATGGGAGAGGGCTGCTGACAGGCGTGGGGTGAAGTGGAGGGAAGAATGAGTCATCTAGGGCTGAGTCACAGATGGCCTACACTGAGAGTGTGGGCTTTCTCCAGGATGCTATCTGGAGGAGGCTACATGGAGGTAGCCACAGGGTACTGCAGGGTACCACAGGCTACTACAGGGGCTCCAAGGATTGCAGAACACAGGCAGATGGAGACTACAGAAGGCAGCCACACTGCCAATCTGTGCTGGGACCTTAAAAGCTGTCACAGAACAGGAACAAGCACCCACAGGTAGGCTCACAATGGCCAGCATGTGCAGTGTTGAGTCCAAATTGGGAAGAACTAACTGGTTTATTTTACCAACAGGGGATAAAGTCAGTGTGACACCAAAGATTTTGTGCATGAACCATGGCTCACCTAGACTGACATGTGATTCTTTGCATATAAAGAAAGAGAATCAGTACCTGTGACATCACTGTGACCAAATATATCCAACAGAAATTACTTAAGAGAACAGGGTTAATTTTGGCTTCTGGTTTCGAAGGTTGAAGTCCTTAGCCACTTGGCAGCATGTACTTGAACAGAACATTATGGTTCATGTAGTCTGTGGCAGAGAACAGCCATTCTCATTCCAGTGGACCAGGGATCAGACAGCAAGAAGAGTCAGAGACCAGACTATAACTGTCAAAGGCCTACTCCTAGTGACCTACTACTGTCAGCTAGGTCTTATTTCCTGAAGGTTCCACAGCATCCCCAGACAGTGCCATGGGAACAACCATTCAAAGCATAAATCTTTGGGGAAATATTTGTGTTCTGAAGCTTAGGAGTATTCCTTTATCTAAAATAGAGACCCAACTGGGGCTGTGACATTGGTTGTTAGACTGAGGAGGTGTAGGCCAATCTAGGGAGACTTGTCCAAATGGTCAAGTTCAGATTGTTGTAGTGAGGTCTAAAACAGAAAGACTTTGCTGCACATTAAGGTTACTTTTAGAAACAATCAATGAATATAAGACATGGCATACACAGGCACAGAAGGAATATGACAACTGTTTGGTCATTGGTTTAAGGACCACCAAGATGAATATTGTCACAATACAGTGTAGCCACCTACCACAGTATCTGGTTGGATCTGTTGTTTTTACTGTGGACCTTACAACTCTTAATGCATTGAAAGATGCCACCTGCACAACTGGCATCCACTCCCTACCACACCGACATTCACATGTCTTGTTTGCATGCAGCTCCATCAATGGTGTTATAGCAAGGTGGGAGGAAGTCCAGAGAGGGGCAGTGGCCATATTCCAAAGCTCTTATTGTTGTTGTACAGAGCATTGTTTATCTTTTATCTGGGAGAATCTTACTTTATATACCACTGAATATGTGATGAATGTCAAAAGTAATTTCCTGGTACAATATCTTATTGCTTCTCCAGAACAACTCAATGAGTAAGAAAGGGCCATCAGTCCTTACAAGTCATAATTCAGCAGCAAATAGATGTGAGAAAACTGCTTAATTATCAGTTATGGAGTTAACAATGAGAAGAACAGAGGTTTTCTCCATGACCTACATGGAGGTTAGCCAAAGATATAGATTGAAGTCTTCATATAAATTAGACAAAAGTCCGTTATTTCTTAGACACTGTCTAGTTCTTCAAAACTGAATACCCCACTGAGGTTTTTGTGAGTGCAGGCTGGCCAGCCCAGGCTGCAATGCTCACCCTGCTGAAAAGGGCTGAGGGAGTCATGTGACTGCTGTCTATTCTGTCTCCTCCCTGGTGCCGTCCAGCCTCAGACAATAACCCAGCAAGTGCTCATTTGTCTCTACGAGATTAAGTGGAGTGCCATTTGTGTCTTCTAAACATGCCTGGATTTTATTTTTCATCTTCAATCTTCTGTTTCCTTTTCTACTTCTGGTGGGACATTGTACAGGCTTCTTGGTGAGGCCTGGACAATCTACACTGCCTCAGTGAGCTGTGTTTTGACACTTTGAGTCTTGCCATGAAGTCAATGTTTGGAAGAATAACTTAGAAATGGCAGCAGTTCAAGTCTTCCTGTCAGGTACATAAAGCAACAGGGTGAAAAATGGAGCAACGAGGAAGAGTCCACCATCACTCAGCATAAATCTTAAGACATTTAATATTTGTCAACAGAGCCTTCAAAGCCCTGCCCACTGGTACCATTGAGTCATCCAGAGGAAACCATGCTCAGGAAATATTCCAAGCTGGAACAAGCCAGAAATAGTGCACCTGGAACCCACTGGTGCCCCAAAAGGTTAAGAACTAATTACATGTGATCACAAACTTTACTTTTTGATGTCAAGAAAATTCTATTTTGAAAGACAGAATCTTCAGTTGGTATTGAAGAACAACCTAAAGGTATATGGCTATCCTGAGGAAGAAGACAGGGCAGATGATAAGATTGTATATGGAAAGAACATTCTGGCTCCTCATATTACACGTCCTACCTTACATAGTGGCTTATAAGTTTATTCTTTAGTTGCCTATTAAAAGTTTGCATTCCAGTTCTGTGTCCTTTTATTATGGATTTTGCTGTTAATTTTTAAAAGTCTCTTGCCAAGAAGACTTGAACAAAAGCACCAACTTACCCAAGGATGATGTTGGGTGTACTTTGGCTCAATACAACTGCATCTTTCTGTCCTGTACAAGTGTTTAGACCAGTAGGCTACTCTTTATACAGAAAAACACACATGACTATCAGAGTTCTCTCCTTCCCTTTCTAGACAAGAGCTGTAGGTGGTTCTCTACTCAGCTCATATCCAGCTTGTGCAGTTACTATCATAGTGATTTCATTTCAATTAGCCAGAAGAAAATATTACGTATTTGTCAAGAGTTATGGAACATCACCAATACATTCCTCTATGTTGCCATGGTGCTACCTTGACACCATTCTGCCAAGTTGACCTTAGATGCAAGTCATTTGAGCACACAGGTAAAATTATAAGCCAAGAATCCACTACAAAAAGGTGTGAGCCAATGTTTTAGCTCCATTATTGCCTCTGTGTACATGATACCTAACATCTGAATAACAGTCGCAGTTATTTTTCAGCCGATTTTTGACATGCACAGGAAACAATCTGAAGTCACTAAACTTCCCAGTTCTGTCACTGGTTGGCATCGGTCTTCGAGATGAATGTCATTTTACAGCTGGAGAAGACCTTGGTACATAGTCTGTGCCTTTCGCACCTGTGGACTGGGAACTTCTTTTGGAAACTTATGAAAACTACAATTTTGAGGACTGAGGGTGTAAATAAGGGACAAAGTTTGTTTGATATGTGCCAGGCTCTAGGTTTAATATCTATAACCTCAAAAGAAAGAAAGAAAGAGAGAAAGACAGACAGAGACAGAGACAGACAGACAAACGGAGGGAGGAGAGGGAGAGGGAGGGGGAGAGGAAGGAGGAAGGAAGGAGAAAAAAGAAGGGAAGAAAAGAAAAGATGAAATGAGGAAGAGGAGGAGGAGACATAAAAAGACAGCTGGGGGCTGGAGAGATGGCTCAGCGGTTAAGAGCACCGACTGCTCTTCCAGAGGACCCGGGTTCAATTCCCAGCACCCACATGGCAGCTAACAACTGTCTGTAGTTCCAGTTCCAGGCAAATAAATAAATAAATAAACAGGTTTTTTTTTTTTTAAAAAAAAAAAAAGACAGCCAGGTCTCTTTCCTAGAAAAATATATCCAAGTCTAGTGAGATGACCCAAGCCTAGAGACCTGGATTCAGGTAAAGGTGTGAGGAGAGAATCAACCCTTCAAAGTTGCTCCTGTTTTCTATATTTGTGCTTTGGCACTCTCTCTCTCTCACACACAGTAATAACACAATATATAAACATACTATAGAATTTTCTGATTCTGTAGTACACAAGAATGTAGTAGAATTGCAAGTAATTGTTGATGCAGTAACATCAAAACATACCTGTGGTATAAATTAGTTTTATTTGTTATATAAAATTGACAAAAATTCATCAAAGTATTAAATAAAACATAAGTTTTGCCACCAATGTTGTCTGGCAAGGGGTAGCCTTGGATCAAAATTCTGTAAGACTCTTGGCTGATATAATATTGCATTGTTTCCTTTGATAGAAACTTTGTAAGCTCCCCAGCACTGACACTGATGGTTTGTGTCAGAAAAAACATTACAGATTCCCCATTCCAAGTATGAGATGGTTTCAATAAGTGATCTTCCAGAGCATTCTGTAGGATTCCCAGTCATTGGTCATTTCTACTGCAGAGATCTCACGGTAGTACTTCTACGCACTGCTGCCCACAGAAGCCATTCTCCTAGCTCTCAAAATGTTCACAATTGTTTGATCACATCCAGGAAGATGATAGCTTGGCCAAAAGAGCTTATGGTTTTTCTGCTGCATCTTTTATGTTCAGCAGAAAGTCTTAGAATTCCAGGGCTGAACTTCTTTCCTCACAAGTCATGGCAAAACTTTTCTCTTACACAGACTCTCTAAAGTGTGTGACTTGTGGCCATAGACTGAGTACCCAGAAGACAGCCAGGGGCTAAAAGAGACACAGATCCTCACTCCTTACTTCCTGCCATGAGCTTACTATCTAGAAAAGGAGAGAGATGGTTCCACGATGCTCAAACCTAGAGAAGCACAGTATGAAACGTGGACCAATGACAAGAGTGTTATACATCTAGTAAGGGAGAAGGCTTTGTCTGAGAAGGTTATCAAGAGTCCTGGAGAAAGAAAGAAGGTCACAGGAAAAAAAGACAAGAAAGATGAAGGAATCAAGGTACTAGCAGGAAGGAGCACCCACATAGAAGGAACAACATGCCTTAAGATGTGTTTCAAGAGACTACAAGAGGGTAGGATGAATGTGATGTGGAAGAGGCAAGAACAAGATTAGGCTTAGAATGTTACTCCACATGTCAGAAAGACTATTCTAACTACAAAGTGCATGAGGGCAAATGAATGAGTGCAGATGGACAACACAGGAAGTTATTGCACAGGCATAAGGGAGAGATAAGTCATAGCTAAACTATAGACTTGGAACTTGAGAGACAAATTAATGCTAAGACTTAATAGTGGATTGGATTTGGACAGCGATAGGTATTACACTAAGTTCCTGGCTTATCGAACTGTTTGCATGGTGATTCTCTACTAAAATCTCCTCTAAGTTTACTCTGAGATATCAACTGTCAGGTTCAGAGCTCAAACAAGAGAGTAGGAAATCTACTTGTGCGTATAGGAGAGGTCAGTTAAGCTCTGAGTATGAAGACATCCACCAGGAAGAAACTAAAGCAATTTAGATTGTTCCAACTAATTTCAAAAATGGCCTTGAGAAAATTTCATCTTTTAGTAAATGAGAAAGAGGAAGATGAGTCTGAGAAGGAAGCTAAAAGAGATGAGTGGCTTGAGAAACAAGGGGAGAAAACAGAGTCACGAAAAGAATAGTGGAGAAAAGAGTGATGTCATTGTCATCTGGTAGTATTGGGATAGTCTCTCCGAGAAGGTGATACCAGCTTAAATATCTTCACAGACACAAATGGTCACAATAGCTTTGGGAGAGGACCGGGCATCATTGCTGGTTAAGGTCATTGAACATTATAGGGACTGCAAACTGAACATGCAATTAACTATTGAGATATCATTGATAGACTCTGAATTTCATGGCTGTTAAATTTCTCCAACATTTCCAGGTTACATTAAAGAAATACCCACAATAATAATCTCAGGATTTTCTTCCATTGCTATCTATTGTAAAGGAGTCTTGACTTTACTATAGACAATGATTGGATATTCTCTGGTATTGGTTCAGGAGAAAGTAGAAATATAAGCAACGAAATTCTCCATGACTTTTTCTCCACAAGGCCAGGTTTCAATGAGATAGGAAAAACGTTGTGTTTTTCCTCCCATACTTATTAGTGAACCTTCTCATTAGAAGCTTAAATATTCCAGTTATAAAAACATATTTCCTTGAGTAGTAGAGATAGACCAGAAGTCCACAATTACTGTTCAGTGTGACTCATATTAGGATCATGGCATTGTAACAGATAAGTTTCTTTGTATTATTGGTTCTATGGATAATACTATTTATATAATATGTTTGTTTGTTATACATGTATCTTATAATATATCATATTGTAGAACCTATGTGTTTTGTATGTTATATCTATTCTACTATGATATTTATAGTAGTTTATTAACTCTCCATGTAGAACAGAAGAACATTTGAGGCACATGCAAGGTTCATGTTGCAAAGTTAAAGACAAGGCAAATAAAGCCACACTATTTGTGAGACACAAAGAGCGAATAAGGTCACAAATGCTTGTTTATGGTGTGGAACTAGAAATGTTCAGAATTTTAGCTTATATGCTATGTAAAAGGATTTTGGCTCAAGGAACAGTAAACGCAGAAAGAAGACCCCAAATCTTGGCAGCTCAATCCAGTAGAATTTTTTTTTTAATCCACGAAGTCCAAAATGGGATTTCTGATCACAGTCAATTCTCCTTCAGACATGTAGGCATGTGATGTAGCTTTACCCAGGTTCCCTCCATCTTGCTGCTTCACCATCACCAACATGGCCCTTTTAAACAAGGCTCACATGTGGAAGTTTCTGTGATTGGGACTTGATTCACTTCATTTGTAGTAGAACTTTATCATGTGGCCACATCACCTTAGCTTAGGCACATTTCTGGCTAGCTCTTATAACTCAGCCTGTTTCTCTTCATCTATGTCTTGTCTCAGGGCTCATTACCGTTCTTACTTCTGTATCTTACTTTTCCTGCTGGCTGCTGTGTGTCTGTCTTGTTGCTCTGTTCTCTCCTGCTTTTCTCATTCTTCCTCTCTTAAGCCTAAATTTGTCTTTTTTATTCTCTCTGCATACCAACCCCACTTATTCTTTCTTTGCCTAGCTATTGGTCATTCAGCTTTTTATTAGACCAATCCGATGCCTTAGGCAGGCAAGGTGAAACAAACGCAACACATCTTTACATAGTTAAACACACATCCTTACATCGTTAAACAATTGCAGCATAAACAAATGTAACACATCTTTACACAGTTAAATATTCTGCCGCACAAACAAATGAAGCACATCTTTGCCTAGTTAAAATAATCTACAACACTATCCTAAAGGGAACTGGAACTTACTTCCTATGGAAACTTAGGGAAACATAAAGCTGATTTGATCTAATTTGTGTATTGATCAAATTATTTTCAGTTGAATTGCTTTTCTCTACATTTATTCAACTAAACTATATATCACTCTGTATAGTCTTGAGTGATTCACTTGGCTTCTAAGGATCTACAGTGAGGAATGCTTCCGTGTATTGGAGGACATCTACCAAAGGTCTTCAGTCTGCATTCACTGCCCTCAGGTGCCACAGTTTTGCCTTAGGAGCTTATTATATGTTGGAAATACAGGGATAGCTTTGAGCGATTGGTAAGAACGTATTTATAAAAAGGAAATTTGGAGACACCATCAGACATGGGGACAGGGGTAGCTTGTAAGGTCCCTGAGGACCCAGACTGAGTTGGGAGGGATGGGAAGGAATCTCTCAGCAGGGCCAGAGGTCCAGTAACCCACACAAGTTGTGCAAGAAAAGGCTTCACTGGTACATACTATCCTAAGTTGGCCCAGTCTGCTCTCTTTTAAGATCTCCTTAGGCAAAGAGGCTTTGGCCAGGAAGTCCAGATGATTTCCCTGGCGGGGAGGAGTCACATAGACCTTTTACAGTCTTATGAGTCAGATATTCTTGAAGATATCATTTCTGGAATATGCCAAGGGGCCTCCAGAAACTATATCTTCAATAGTCCCTGCCCCTGGTCTAGAGGAATTATTTTCCTGATCTGAAGCTAACTCTGACCTATTTGGCTTATTAAGCAGCGCCTTGGCCCTGCAGAACATGTTTTCCTACTCACTTTGGCTTCCTCTTGGTCACTTTATTCCTAGTCAGTCTCTTTCTGTCAAGCTTCTGGACTCAGTTGTCACAGATATGCTGCCTCTTGTCTGGTCTGTCATCCTTAGCCTGCTCTAACTTTGTACACAAGGCCAGACTTCCAAGGTACAGCCAGCCTCCTTCTGCCAACATCAGTAAAAAAACGTACAATAGTTCTTCTGGTCTTCTGAGGCCAGGCCAACCCTGGGGAAAGGGTCTCTGAGATCAAAGGCCATGCATCCCTCCAAAGACTTGTTCCCACAAGCTGCCGTACCTCAGATGTATTTTCCTGGAAAAGGTTGCATGTTTCTATGAGAGTTAATTGGCTTAGCCGCTTTAATAAGCTCTCTTGAGACATGCGTTCAACAGTTGCACACCTGTCTCACATCACATAAAATGCAGCTCACAGGAGTTATTGTTACAAGATGTGTCAAAGTTGGCAAGCGGGAACTCCACTTGGAAGGCGAGACCTGTGCTCTAGGAAGCTAGGAGAAATGTGATGTTTATGAGCTCAGGTTGGTGGTCCTTGGAGAGAGTTGCTAGGAAGAAAGGCACATTGAAGAAAACAATGTGCTGGATGGAAAAGCACCAGAACTAGGGGATCAGATGGTTGGCCTGCAGAGAAGTGTTGGGACATTTCTTTCTGTCTGAGGGTTTTGTTTTCACAGCTATGAAAGAGCAGGGCTTGATGAAAGCCTGTTGCTTTGAAAGGGGCCCTTCCACAAAGATGACATGTCTGCACGATGCATAGTCCACACTAGACTTGTGTATTTGTTTTGATAGTTTATTTTGGACAATGGGTCTTGTTGTGCAAAAAATTAAGCATATTAAAATAATCTTCTGATAGATGAAAGATGAGAAGAACTGCCTTAAAATATTAAGCAGAAAAGTGCACAAATATAATGGTGGTCCTTAGTCATTGTTTCTTCTATTTTCTTATCAGAACACTTAGTGGGTTGTCAGAAACAGTACAAGGTGCAACCATTCAACAAGGGACCATGCCCTAATAAAAACAAGAGTAGGTCTTGATGAATATACCTTAATTAAGGACAATTCCCTTCAAAGTTCACCAGTAATAATGTGAAAAGAAGATGGGATAAAGGGAGAAACCATGTCCTCAAGGTTGCCATGAAAACAGAAACTGACTTACAGACCGTGCCTTGGCCATGACCTTTCCTTCAGACCCTGAGGCAACCTTTTAAAATTTCATCCTCCCCATGGACATACTTGGGTGACCTCAGTGAATCAACTTTCATGTTCTCTGAGTAACCATGAAGCAGGTCTAGAGGTAGTAGCCTGGAAGTTGAGAAATCCTCGCCCACACTCACAGATCACAGAGTGAGCCTGTGGCAGATTCAGAAGGAGGCCAAGGACTCTGATTAGAGAGCTATCAACACCACACCCCCTTCCAGTCTGCTGATTCCTATCAAAGCCCAGAGAAAACAAAACAAAGCTCCCACACAAATCCACCTCAGTGTAATTGACTGCTGCTCCCACCTGCACCATGTTCAGTTACACTAGTGTCATTGTCGTTTTCTAGATGGCTTTACACTGTTAGTCATTTATTCCTTTGTGGCTTTGAGAATCCCCCGTAAGGTACAATGTTTTTCCCTTTGGTAGTTCACTCAGGAAAAATCGTGCTGAACTGACAGAGATGAATTTATTAACCATACTAGTCTAGTTGGATACTTAGCCAGTCTATTCTGTGAAGCATGTGGAGGTATATAGCTTTCATCCAAATTGATGGCACCCTCAGGACATGCGTTCAGAATATCTCTCAGTGGGGATTGGACTTCTTGCTACATTGTCTGGATCTCTGACCCTGAACAGTCAGTGAATGATAAAGCTCCATTGGCCCTGTGGTGATGGTCCTCTCTCTGCTTTGCTTACAGAACTTGGGTCGTGAATGACCTCCAGGTGGACTGTCAGTCATGACCCATTTCTCATCACCAGCTCCCAACACCACTTGGTGTTCTGTTTTTTCTGGATGTTATGCTTTTGGTACTGTGACTTTCTTTCCTAGTTCAGAGGTCTTCAAACCGAGTTTCCAAGCATCTCCAAGAGCAAGATTAGTGTTGATAGAATGTTTTATAGACATTCTTAAGTTTTATGTTTGGTATTAAAGTTATTCTGACTGGTATATGCCTTTTTCTTACTTTATATAAGAAAGAATACCCCTCATTCAGAATCTTGCTAAGGCAGATTATATTGTCCAGACAGAACATTAAAAACTTCCAGCACCAAACAGATACGTGGCTCAAATACTGGTGTATTTGGGAAGTAAATGAAAGAATAAGTAGTTGCTAGTACTTGCTTTTAAAGTTATTTAAGAAAAACTTAATTGAATTGTCAACTGAAATACTGCTTTAAAATTTATGCTGGATCACATGTTGACATTCAAAGAATTAAATGACATTGATTCTAATGACTTCTATTTCCATCTACATATTTATATGAGCAGCTTTCTTAGCACTCACCCTAAACAAAGAGCATTGATTCTGAACTTGTCTCATGCTAGAGAACAGTCATTTTCATCAGTGTTTCTATAAGTTAACTTTTAAATGTTTCTTTGTTCTTTGAACTAAGAAATACATTTATAATAAGATGTTATGTTCTTCATATTTAAAAATGGTTAGAATTTGGGGTTCCACTTGATTCAAAGACATGTGAAAAACATTTTTCTCTCTAGGCATAACTAAAACTATGGGATAGCTGATATGTCTGTGCTGTGTAATAGATTGGACACCCACCAAAACCTGGAGAGGAACATATATTTGTTAGGTGGGATTTGTTCTTTTGTTTTTTTTTTTTTTTTTTGCTGTGAAGAGACAACAAAACTCCAGCAACACTTATAAAGGAACACATTTAATTGGGACTACCTTACAGTTTCAGAGGTTTATTCCATTATCATCATGGTAGGACATGATGGTGTATAGGCAGACATGGTGCTGGAGAAGGAGCTGAGAATTCCCTATCTTGATTCACAGGCAACAGGAAGTGAACTGTGTTCTTTTACTATGTGCTCAGCATAGTCTGAGCATAGGAGACCATAAAAGCCATCTCCACAGAGACAAATGGCCTCTAAAAAGGCCACACCTACTTCAACAAAGTCACACCTCCTAATAGTGTCACTTCGTATGGGGGCCATTTTCTTTCAAACCACCACATTCCACTCCCTGACCCCTACAGGCTTGAAGCCATATCATAATGCAAAAATGCATTCAGTCCAACTTCAAAACTCCCCATGGTCTGTAACAATCTCAAACTCTTTCACAAGTCTAAAGGTCCAAGTTGTTTCTGAGATTCATGCAATCTCTTAACTGCAATTTCATGTAAAATAAAAATCAAAAAGCAGATTACATACTTACAACATAGGATATACATGTCCATTCCAAAATGGAGAGAAGGGAGCATAGTAATGAAATACTGGACCAAAGCAAGACCAGCTGGGCAAACTCCAAACTGCATCTCCATGCCTAATGTCAAAGTGCTTTTCAGATCTTCAACTTCTTTCAGCTTTGGTGACTGTAACTGTAACACACTTCCTTCTCTCGGTTTGGTTCTACTCCCTGGTCCATACTAGGCTGTTTTGAGATTCCTCTGCCAACAGAATTAATCAAAACCTCTTCACTTTATCCTCAGGCAGACTCTTCAAACAAGGGCAAAAAGCAGCCACATTCTTCTCCAAAATATCATCAAGACTGGTCTCTAGGACACGTGCTAACATTCTTCTCCTCTGACACCTCTTAGCCACTCCCCACGGTTCAAATCCTCTTCAGCACTACTGTCTTCCATGTTCCTGCTAGAATGGCCATTAAGCTGTACTTAAAGCATTCTGCTGTTTTTAGTCCATAGTTCATATTCCTCCAAACACAAATATGGTTCAGGCTGTCATAACAATACTCCAGTCCCTGGTACCAACTTGTGTTAGTTAGGGTTTCTGTTATTGAGACACCATGACTACAGCAACTCTTATCAAGGAACACATTTAAATGAGGGTTAGCTTATAGAATCAGGGTTTAGTCCATTATCTTTATGGTGGATTGTGGTGGCGTGCAAGCAGACAGGGGGTCATATTCTTTCAAACCACCACAGTGTATTTGACAATCAAGCACATCTCTATTACAGTCAAGTGCTGATCTCAAAAGCAGCAGTTGGGAGGCAATAAAACTTTACTTTTGGGAAGAATGTAGGATAGAAAAGCATAGACTTTGGAGTTCAGCATCTGTAGTAGTTTGGATGTAAATGTCTCTCATAAACTCATAGTGTGGCTTTGTTGGAGTAGGTGTGGCCTAGTTAGAGGAAGTGTGTCACTGTGGGGGTGGGCTTTACCATCTCCTTCGCTCAAGCTTTGCTCAGTGTGACACTCAGATTACTTCCTGTTGCCAACTGTGGGTCAAGATGTAGGACTCTCAGTCCCTTCTCCAACACCATGTCTGTTGCACACCACCATGTTGCAGCATGATGATAATGGACTAAACTGAAAATGCAAGCCATCTTAATTAAATATTTTTTTATAAGAGTTGCTGTGCTCATGGTGTCTCTTCAGGGCAATGGAAACCCTAAGACAGCATCCACAAAGAAAAGACCCGTAGGCATCCCAAGATTTCAGCAAAGGACATTATCTGAGGAATGAGAATTAGGTAGAAATAGACAAAGACTTCATAAACACAAAGTTGAGTTTTAAATAATCTTTCTCCCTCACTATAATATGGATGGAGTGGTCTAAGAGATATACATAACTAATAGTTCATGCTTTCCATAAGAACACAACATAAAGAGCATTATGTGATATCTATAAATTTCCATGCATGGTGAGCAACATCCAATAAAAAACTGAGAAAATAAGTCTTGACCACCATTCCTAAAACAAGAGGAATAACCTAGACAACACACTCAACTTTACAAGCAACCCAGATATTTGTCATGCCTTCTAAAGAATCATGTGAAAAGAACAATAGAAGCTTTCTAATAAGCTAGAATCTTTTTTAAAAGGCTAATTTTAGGACTGAAAATAGTCATCCAGGTCAAACATGCAGAGACAAAGGGGTGAAAAGACAGAGAATAATGTAAAGGACACATGAGGCACAGGAAGGAGAAATGGAATGGGAAAGAAGTGGCATGTGAGAAAAGGTAATTTTAAAAATTTTAAACTAACAAGTGACCCTAAACACACATTGTAGAAGGGCTATGTGTGTCATCCAGCTGCTGAGGCAGAAGGATCACAAGTTGAAGGCCTGTTCTGTTTCTATGATAAAATACCACAACCAAAAGCAACAGGAGCTGGAGTATACAATTCCAATAAAGTCCATCCATGAGAGGAAGTCAAGGGAGGAACCCAAGGCAGCAAGTCCATCCACAAACAAGATCAGAGAGAGAGTATAAGCATGCCCACCTTCCCCACTTTTGTATAACTCAGGGCCAAGTCCATGAAATGGTGGCACCCATATTCAGGGTGTGTCACCCCTACCTCCAATCCTCACAGGTATGCATGCCCAAAGCCAAATTAACCCAAATAATTTCTTGTTAAAACTCTTCCCAGGTGATTCTGAGTTACAGTAACCTGATATTTACCCAGCAAATTAGAGGCCAGCCTGGGTAACTGAGCCAGATCCTGTCTTAAAACAAAATAAAAATAAGGAACCATAGTGCACTGGAAAGCACTAGAATCCAGGAAGGCCCTGTAGGCAATTCTCAGAACCACACAGAGAGAGTGTTGTGCTGTGAATGATTGCAAAAAAGAGAAGAGCTTCAGAACTATTGGAAACTAAAGACCATGGGGAAAGCTTACCATTGGCCAGAGAACATCGGACAATGGCAGGACTGACGGCCAACATTCCAGCACAAGGGTTGGAATTCAGGGAGAGAGTGGGACGGTAGCCTGAAAAGGACAAAAGAAATCAGTTATCAACCAAAATTTCATTACTCTCTGGAAATACCCTTCTAAAGTGAAGCTATAGTAGGATCAAAACCTGTGAGATTTGGGCTGGAAAAATGGCTCAGCCACCAGGCTACCAACCCTGGTGCCCTGAGTGCAATACCTGACACCCACATGGTGGGAGAAAACTGACACCTACAGGTTGTCTTCTGGTCTCCACACATGTTACAGCATGCTCACATGCAAACACACACACACACACACACACACACACACACACACACACAAATTTAAAATTAGCAATGGAGTTTACTGCCAGCATGTCTAAAGGACAGAGATATTGATTTCCTCAGACAGGAGCAGGAAATATTGGAAGCAATAAAGAACACAAGAAAGGAAGGCATGTAGGGAAACACTAATTATTATAATCGCTTTATTAAAAGCCTGTATAGAATTAAAATATGTGGAAACAGAAGGTAGAAGTTTTCATTTTTAAAATTAACCCATCTTTACATTGTTTGGAAAGTTAAAAAAAATGAAAACCTAGAGCAAATGTTAGTAGGAAATAATTTTTTATCTTCCTCAGGGCATTTTGCAAGGGATATATAAATAGCAAGCTAATAAAAGAAAGAGAATGGCATAGCAATCATATTAATTTAAGAGAAATGAAGAGAAGAAAGACAGGCAATCAATATGTGATGGGTAGAAGACAGCCAACTGCTTAATACAAAGCTATTCGAGGGCATATTAACTATGTGCTAAGAACTCATTACGTCTTTAACTATATTAACTTTGGAGGTATGCAAAGCTCGAGAACTCAAAGCTGAGAGAAGGAAGGGTGGAAAAGTGTGTGAGAAGGTGCCTGTCTAAGATGGCAGCATTCTACTTCCTAACATGATGACTGGTTACACTGCTCACCCAGTTTATAAGAATACATTGATCTGTGCATTTAGAATTCATCCCATTTTTGAGTTTATATTAAACATTTTTTGTTTGCTTTGGGGGTTGCTTTTAAAAATTAATTTCCTCATACATATATGTTATACATTGAGCAGATTTTCCCTTATTTGCTTTACCTCCATTTTCTCACCCCTCACCCTCTTATAAATCTCTTCCTACTCTATAGGCAACCGTATTTCTACTTTTAAATCAATTACAATCTTATTTTTACTTCTAAATCAAATATACATGCACACATAGTTTGGCTAAAAGTTTATTCAAATCCTGTTTATCTTTTCAAAGCACCAAATCCTCATTCCATTCACTATTTTGTTTATCTTTGTTTCCAATTCTTCTCATTCCTGCCCTGATCTTATTTTTTCACCTCCACTCCTGGCTTGGCTTGGATTTGTGTTCCTAAGGCCCTAATGTGTGTCCTTGTGCTGTTACTAGAAGTATTTTATGAGTTCTGTTTTCTCTGTGACCCATTCTATTATCATTAAACTTTTTGTGAAACTTTTATTTACTTATGGAAAATTTTCATTTCCACCATTTTAGTTTGGTTATTTATTTTTTCAGTTTTTCTCTCTAAATTCCATTTCCATATCCTGTGTTTATACTTTTTAGGTGTTTACATATTGCCTTAGAATTCATTCAGAAGTTCATTATGTCCATTTTCACTTCTTCGAACATATTTATGAGCATTCTTTTGAATTCTTTGCCTAGAATTTTGCATCACTCTTCTTGGGAGACCATTACTATAGAGCTGATAATTTTGGAGGAGACATGTTCTCTCGATTAGATTATTCCTTTTATTCTATCAGTGAGAATGTTTGAAATGTTCAAGAGGGACTGGGTGGTAGTAGGGTTGTGGTGTCATTTTCCTTGTGTTCAGGGCATCAGGCTCTATCACCTTCAGCAACAATTAAGGCATAAAATAGCTCTGTGAATACATTTAAATGGCTCATGCTAAAAACCAAAAGTTGTCCACATATACTAAGGTAGAAATGGGTGTTAAGGTAAAATGGAAATAAAAGGGCTAAAAGGATGGGTTAGGGAGTGCTAAAAATGAGATAAAAAATATGTTTGCTTCTGGGTCTGAGGTAGGCAAGTGGGCCTGACCAATGGGCTTTCGGAAACAAGGTCAGTAATGGCAGGATGGCTGGCTAGCTTCCATCAGACTTTTCCTGCCTGGGAAATACATCTTCAGCTTTGTCACTTATTACATATTCTTGCTTTTAAGAAGTTGCTTCTAATACAGATAACCTCAGTAGACTAAGTAGCATGTAAGGGTAGTTTTTAAAATGCTGGAGCCCTTTCAGGAAGGAGGTCCAGACCATCTCACAGACAAAGGCATATTCAAGAACATTGCAGCTACATCTTGGTAGTTATGAGAATAAATAGAGCTTAACATAGAGTATAATTAACAGCACCTAAGACACCTACCAAGGTAAGAGGGCAGTAATACTGATGAATTTCACAACAGCCAGTAGCCAGTCAAGGTCAAAGTTGGAGTCTGGGATGGACAGAGGGACTTTCAAATACTCTTAACTATGTGGGCAGACCATTAAAGGCATGTGATCATTTCCATGGTTTGGCCAGAGGGACAGGCAAGAATATGTGGGTGGGCCTTCTATTGGCTTGGTCCATGATAGCCCAGAGAAGTAGCCAGTCTCAATAGAAATGACCACATTCTTTGCCCAGTTTATGCCTTTGCTCCATGAAACCCCTATAGAAAATTTAATGACCTTTTCCTCCTTTGGGAACCCCTCTGAACTCTTGGGGGTTTCTTCTTCTTTCCTTTAATTCCTCAGTTTCTTATAATCATTTTTAATAAATCCTGCTTTGTATGCTCCAATAAGACTGTGACATTAGTTTTATTTCGAGTAAGACAATGAACTCAGATCCACTATCTCAGGCTCATCTTTGATGACTATGAGTTTTAGGTCCTTAGATTGTACAGAACTGAATCATAAAAGGTTTCATTGCTTTCAAAAATTCTTCATCATAATCACTAGCACAGGGTAAGTGCACCATGGAAAGAGATTAATAATGGAACAAAAAGCAGTCACCCACGAAGCCCCAGTCTTTTTAGGAAACAAACGGGTGCTACCGTACAATGCACACTGATACATTAGTTACTGCATGTAGGATGAAATGGGCAGGGAAGCAGTGTAAGACTAAGAATTAGTGTTGATTGGTAGGGGGAAAGTGGAGGAAGTAAATGTAACAAGACTCAGGAACTGCAGGGCTAGTGTGGGAGGGGGGAGATGAGGCCGTCTGGGCTAAAGATAGACAGAAAAAAGAAGGCTGAGGATTGCCATCAGGCAACACACTGCAGTCACAACTCAGGATGCTCAGACACAGACCTCCACCATCCAAGCCAGTCCATGCGCTTTGAGGGGAATAAATAAAGCAAAAAGAATAAAGAGGAAAAAGAGAGAGGATCTGCTATATTGACATTGGATTTTAAATAAAGAAGGGAACAGTTTTGAATGAAAAAGAGATCTTGAGGGGGCATAAGCTATAAATGTTGTCTGGTCTAATTGCTGGATTCAGTCTTAAGACACCCACCATTCCTTCCCTGAACCCTCTGAGGTCTTTCTCATCCTCTGGAGTTCCTTTGTGATAGGAGGGTCTGTTCTTGTCTCTGAGTTGGGAGAAGAGTTATAAATGACCTTCCAGTCCAGTTCACACATGGCCGTTCCTTCAGAAGCCTGTTTCTTCTTGTTCTTCTTGTTCTTCTTGTTCTTCTTGTTCTTGTTCTTGTTCTTCTTCTTGTTCTTCTTCTTGTTCTTCTTCTTGTTCTTCTTGTTCTTCTTCTTCTTCTTCTTCTTCTTTATGTTCTTCTTGTTCTTGTTCTTCTTTTTCTTTTTCTTGTTCTTCTTGTTCTTGTTCTTCTTCTTCTTCTAATTCTAATTCTTCTTCTTCCCTTGGAACTTGCTCTGTAGACCAAAGTTCAAAGGCTGGCTTTGAACTTACAGAGATCTGCCTGTCTCTGCCTCCCTAGTGCTGAAATTAAAGGCGTCCATCACACCAGGCTTATCAGAAGCCTGCTTTCCAATGCTGAGTACTTTCTGCTTTCGGGAACACAGCTTGGATCCTGTGTCACAGTTCTCGGGCAGATTCTGTCTCGGATCAGATTCTAGCTCATTGAGTTCAGCACTCTGATAGAGTTTCTGTAGTCTAGCAGAAGACTGCTGGCCAGGATGCAGTGTGCAGTCCAAGCAACATATCTGGGTTTATCTAAGCACAATGGGTCTCAGGCTTCGGAGTCACAGATGCAGCAGAGGCCTATTGAAAATGGCATGAACCCCAAATTCCAAGAGTCCAGCACTGGAAGAGGGTTTTCAAAATGGCATCTGCCAGCACCACTGCTGTGCTAGATTCACGCTCGTTCAGCTCTTTTACATTTTAGTTCCCGAAAGTTACAAGGCATCTTCCGTCTCTGCCCATGGTGTGAGCTCTCCGTGGGAGAGGCCAGCTTCCCAAACAAAACCAACTCCTCTGGGGTAGACTCTAAACCCTCTTTCTTTGCAAAATTCCTCGTTTTATTTTGCTCTTCAATCAGAAATATTTTCCTGTTATCACTGCTTTGGATAGCTGCTATTGACCTGTCATAGAACCCCGTTCCACTTGGCGCAGGCTAGTGTGACTAGCACAGGACACACCAGGCTGTGGTTTCTGGGGGAGGGGGGAGGGAGGGGAAGGGGGTGGAGAGTCCACGTGAAACTTTAACAGAATTTACTCCTGCTTCACCACACACACTAAAATGGAAAAAAAATGACTAATTTTAAAAAGAAATAACAAATCTAAATATTGATAAGAATGGAACAAAGACATTTTAGGAAGTATCGGCGGGAACAAAGCCAAAGTGAAATACCCAATCCTGACAGTTCTGCTCATGACATACCCTGACAGGAACGCACCCCCTAAATGAACCAAAAAGCATATGTGAAAATATTTATGTCTGCATAATCCATACCATTTTAAACACTGGGAACAAACGAGTGTCCAGCAGCTGTAGAGTGGATAAATATAGCGATTGCATAATGGAATTTTTGTGTTATAATTGAGATATTAGAAAGAAAGTGGAAAGCTATCAGTAAAACATCAGCTTTTGGTTTTTTACGACAAACAACAGACACTTGCTTTACAAAAGTGAAGTCAGTTTGAATGAGCCATATGAAAATATTTAGGCTATCTAAATCCCCTTTATATTACCAATTAGGTAGTGTCTGTTACAAATAATAGAGAACAGACTAAGAGAACGGCAGAGGGACTTGTTTGGACCACATGAGAAGCATTGCATGTGGTTCTGATGCTTATCAGTGTCGTTTTCAAAGTGCATTCCCTGGGACAACTTCCCGCTCTGCTTTAGTGTATTGACTTTGGAATCTCCATGCTCCTAGTCATTCAAGATGACTGCCGAGAGTCCAGGATTCTATCTACCTCTATCTTTCAGAAGAAAGCAAAGCTCCCCACCATGGCTTCTAAGTGTCGGGATCGGGTCCCATGACCATCCCCTCCTGAAGAAACAGCTGCTGAGAGAGTTCTTCCTAGAGTAAAAGATGGGCTGGGATAGGGATGTTCCACGTGATTTCAGTTTGGACCACCACAAACATGGTTTATCAAGGCAGCCACAAAAGTATGTTATTTCAGCCCTCGTATTATGTTTATTTCCCTCTTTTGTTAGACATAAGTGTGCTTTCAGGCTTTAGGACTTTGTATTCTTACAATATGTTCCTAGAAGTGGTTTATTAGGCTGAGCAGGACTATAACAACAATGATCAGAATGTTGCATTATAACCATTTCCTCAGTGGATGAAAGAGACCGAAGCCTCCACTCTGAGATACATGCTTCACAGGACGTTTCTTCCCACAATTTTTGCTATTTGTCAGCTGCTAGAAGAAAATAGTAATTGTGATGGTCAAGAAAGAAATGATTATTGAGCTTTAATATTACAATATTTGTGAGCTAAAATCTCATGGTGTCCTATTCTGTCCCTCTCAAATAAGCATCGCTCCTCTGCCTGAGTGTATTCACACTGTTACCCACCAGATAATCACTTGGAAGCCATCTTGGTTACCAGATAAACTGTTGGAGCATCTCAGTGCTTGTAATCAAGTAACTCTTATTTTTACTTAAAAAAAAAAGAAAAACCAAAGCACCTGGGTAGTGGTGCGAGATAAAGACAGAAGAAAACCTAGGAAATACCTCCTTAAATGTCATTGTCACATGAATTTTATATAGGATATTTTTATGATTGTTCTATTTTATTATTGTGCTTTATCTCTTACCATGACTAATTTAGAGATTAAACATAGGCATATCTATCTATCTATCTATCTATCTATCTATCTATCTATCTGTCTGTCTGTCTGTCATATATCAGTCTGTCACTGATCTATCTCTATCTATCATCATCTATCAATCTGTCTATTATCTATCTCTCTCTCATCATCATCTACCTAATCTATCTACAGTACAGCTGAAGGCAGAATGTATCTTAAGGAATAGAGTGTTAAGCAATTTTATTGTGTGAACATCATACAATGTATTAGCACAAACTAAACTGGCTACAACATCAATAAGCAACATAATCTGATAGACATGGCCCATTGTTGATCAGTTTTTGTGCATGAGTTTACATAAAGGTTTCTTTGCTCTCTGTTGTTTCTGGATCTACAGAGGTCATGTATTCTCTGGATAAAGGGATGCTATTATTAGAATTGTTTCAACACAGGTCATGACCCATAGTGGACAGTAATGTAAACTTGAGGCTTGCTAGCCAATTTTAAAAATAAATACTCACAGAAGTTACAATAGAATAAAATAAGTATTAGTGTCAGTTGCTCATAGTTTGATAAAACTTTGTTTCAACTGTGAATGTTTATACTACTGTCCTATGTCATAGAAAAATTTTTTATGAGCATGTGTGTGAATGCATATATTTGGAAGCTGGAGGCTGACGTCAGGAGTCTTCCTCAGTTTCTCTTTATTTTTTGAGGTAGGGTCTCTTAGTTGGACCTAAAGATCACCAATACAGTTAGTTAATCTACCCAGCTTATTGTCTCCACTTATGATTACCTGAATTAAAGGCAGGCTACCATGACCATCTGGAAGTATTTGGGTGCTAGGGATCTGAACTCAGGTCTCTGCACCGTGTGGTC